>RJWM01008070.1:0-74833 GCA_004363535.1 Dasyprocta punctata | reverse complement strand
TCCGCCTTTGTTTATTTCATTCTTTTACTCTTTCCGTGGGCTACAGTTCTCGTTTTAGATTCTTCTTGGGTCCAGAGGACCCATCTCCCTCTTTTTTCCTTCTCTCTGTTATTATATTAGTTTATATTCCGGCATTTTGATGGTATATTCAGGGAGCCTCCCGGTCACGGTGTCATCTGGGCGGCCATCTTGGAGGAACCACTCAGTCATTTGTGAAGTGCCTTCTAGCCTTGTGCCAGTGGTATTTCACCGAAAAACTGGTCTCTCTGTAAAGAGGATTCAGTAACCCGCAATGCAATGAGGAGAATGCTTGAGGTTGCTCTCCTGTTTCTGGTCTCCCTGAAATGCACATCCCTTAACGTATATATGTGTGTACACAGATGCCTACATACATGCACATTCATGTCTATTAGCAACTTCACAAGTACACATTCACACACACACACACACAACTACAAAGAGTCACAAACAAAATGCAAGTCACACACATATAATGCACTTTTTTTCCTGTAGGTGAACAAAGTCAGGACTCCCAGGAGAAGCGTACAGGCTGTAACTGGCTGATGGAAATCTTACTAGGTACATTCATCTCCTGCGAATGATAATGACTACAGGAGACTGCCAGGCTGCTCCATTCATCCTTTATATTCTGGTTAATTACAAGACATTTCCCCGCTGTTGTAAAGGTTAGTGGGACACATGGTACACATTTAGCTAGAAGAATCTGGCAATATGAATGGCTTTCTAGTCTACAGCATGAGTTATTGGGCTGAGCTGACAGGGGACATGCACCTGTCGGGGGAGGGTGACCTGACCTGTCCCCAAGGCTCTGGGAGTCATGAAGTGGATGGGTCCTTGAGTCACATTCCTCCAGGGAGTTACTTCTTTTTGTCCCAGTGAATCCAGATTCCCCTTCCATATGGCAAGCTCCTCTACTACCCTCATCCACTCCTCTTTCCTTGCAATGTGGTTGCCCTGTTAGTTGGACCAGTGCTTCTTCCCCACCCTGCCCACTCCATCCCCAAATCCAGTTGGTTCACCCTTAGAACAGTTCTCCAACATATATCCTTCCTTACAGGTTCTAAGCACTCCTGCCTAAATTCATCCTCTTTTGCTTGGGTTTTGTTCACAGCTCACCCCCTCTTGCCCATCTTTTAAAAATCTTCTGAAACCTGAAATCTGGTTTCTTCTTTTATTGTACTTGAACAGTGTTGTGTGTATCCTACATGCTCTTCTGCCCTTGCTGCTGAGGGGTGGCCTTGTGGCCTGGTCACTTGCTGGGTATATCTGTTTCCATTGCAGTTTCCACAGCCCTTTGCCAGAAGGGCCAATGTCTGCAACACTGGCTCTTCTACCACACAGATTTGTGACAAAGATGTAAAATTCAGTACAGCTGACTGAGATCTAATCCTTCAAGGTGTAGGCCTAGTGAATGCTATAGACTCTTATGGAGCCATAGAGAAGACTGCTTCTTTAACAGAGCTAGGATGACTTCAAAGTGACAAAGATGGCATGTTAGCTGACTCACAGGATACATACACAATTACTGGTATTAGGTGTGACCAGGAGGAGGCCAAGGTAGTACCACTACCAGCTACTGTACTGGCAAGTTCAGCCATCACAGATGGCTTACAACAGTGTTAATCCAGTGGAGACCAGGAAAGGGGTGATATGGAGGTGTCTATGCTATAATTACTGAATTTAGGAAGCATTCTAACAAGTCCTGAAGAGATGGCTCAATTTGCCACAATGTTTGCAAACAGAGACAGAAGAGTCAGCTGCATCATTTCTGCTGTCATCACAGAGACTGGAAGGATGTCATCACAGCAAAGGCCCCAAACCATCTAGTGATAAATTAGAAGCTCAAGACATGGAGTCTGACCAAGATTACAACTCTCACTACTTGAATAGCATCCAAAGTTCCTAGAGGCGACCACTAGGATGCTTGGGATTTCCCGGGTCCAGTGCATTGGGCTTACTCTAGAAATGGTTAATGACCATGAAAAGTTTTCATTCATAATTGCTGAAGGTGTTCTTACTACAATTATTTTAAAATGGCTAAAAGTTGGCTTTTAGGTTACATCAGTCAAAACTCCAGATCCAGCGTGGGTGATGACACACATCTGTAATCCCAGCACTCAGGAGATTAAGGCAGGAGGATCACCATGAGTTCAAGGCCAGCCTGAGCCTCATACTAAGTTCAAGGCCAGCCTGAACTATGTAGTGAGACCTTGCCTCAAAAAAACAGGACACAACACAACACGAAACAAACCAAACCAAACCAAAAGAAAACAAAACAAACCTCCAGGTTTTAGTAACATAGATAGAATCAACAAAGCTATTGTTACTGATGGTGTGGGTTTTCTGAAAAGAGAGCTTGGCCCTAAATTCTGATGGACTTAGGAAAAGTTGATTATTGTGGCCAAAAATGATGTCATGTTCTCGCAGGGAAAAGGTGACAAGACTCAAACTGAGAGACATATGCAAGAAATCATTGAGCAGTTACTACTAGTGTTGATGAAAAAGGAAGACTAAATGAACATCTGGCAAAACTTCAGATGCAGTAGCTCTGCTGAAGACTGATGTGATAAGTGACATGGAAGCAAATGAAAAGAAATAGTTACAGATATACTGAATGCTACAGGATTTGCTATTGAAAAAAATATTATCACGTAGGCACCTTGGTGCACTCCTTCCTTAGATTCACTCCTTCAGCTAATGAAGGGCAAATGATGGGTATGGAAATAATTAAATGACACAACCAATTCTGGCAATAATCATTGCTATGAATGCAGGTGTTGAAGAATTACTGAGAGTTAAGAAAATTATGTGAAGCTTCTCAGAAGCTGGCTGTGTATTACGCTTGGTGATATTTTTTAATATGGCAGAAAAATCATTGCCCTGTCCAAGGTTACAAAAGTGCTTGTTGGATGCCACTGGTGGCTTCCCTGTTAATTACAGTGGATCTTGTAGTAACAGGAATTCCTAAAGAAGAAAATCATGGTGGGGTGGGGGCAGAGTTGGGGAGTGGTATGTTCTAATTCCTGGAATACTACCTTGCCATTATTAATGGATTGGGGTGGCCTTCATTAACAGTCGCAGATAATTCAGCTGGAGAAAAGACAAGAGGAAAACTGTTTCAGGGAATCTCTATAGCCCTCAGCTACTGGATAATGCTGTTCTGTCTACCTGGATGCTTTCTTCCTATTTTCTGTCAGCTTACATCTTTCTGGTCTGCAGCCAGGGCCTTATGAAAATGTTACCATCTCCCTGTGGCTCTCTCCACCTCTCATGTACAAGTCACCGCCCTCTCAAGACTTCATTCAGATCTTTGTTGAATTCTTACTTACACTGATAAGCCATGTCCTCCTCTAGTTGTTGCCCAAGGAGCTCAAATGTCAGCATCCTGGGACTGACAAACAGCAAGGAGCACATAAGTTTCCCAATATTCTAGTTTCCTAGTTTGATGACTGAATGGATGAATGACTGTTAGAAGAATATGTGGTTTAAAATTATTTTCTGGTGAAAGGATGGGTTGCACACAGAGGTATTGTATTTTGTGTTTATGTGTTGTATAGTTTTGTGGTTACCTGGCCACAGGCTCCTGAGTCAGACAACAACAACTCTACAGTTTATACAGAGGCCCCTGGAGATTTGGAGCCTGGAAATGAGGTTGGAAACAGTTCAGCAGCTCAGCAGGCCAACCACAGTGAGACAAAGGAGCGAAAGCTTGGGCTGTGGGACACCTGAGGCACTTTTCTGGTCTGAGGCTGCACGTCAGCCATAAGCAAGAAAGCAGCATGCTCACACGAAAAACAGAAGCTCCTGCCTGGTATTACAACAGGCCTCAAGCACCTCAGTAAATGCAAACTCTTCTCAAATGTCTAAATCTGTTCTGCAAACCATTAAGGCCCAGTACAAGGGATCTGGAAGGCAGAGTTGTTGATGTTTTCACTGAGGATTATCTTGCATCTCTTGGTCACCAGGGTTGACTTAGCAGTGAGAGGGACAGCAAGACCAGGCTGGAGTTTGGCTGCAGAGAGTGTCAGGTGCGAGACAATGATTATCAGGTGAGCGGGTGAGGCAAAGACTCAGAGGAAGAGTCAGTTGAGCCAGGGCCTTTTCCCTCACTGCACAAAGTTTCATCATACAGAGAAATGGAGGTCAAGGTTTTGTTTCCTGACCACTTACCTTATGCCTGGCATTTATCAGGACCTCTTTTAATGTCTAATAGCTTTTGGGGCTAATAACATTTCCTGTCTGCAGGTGAGGAGGGACAGGGAAGCCCCTCAATAATTGTGATTATCGGTCATTAAGTGCATTTAAAAAAGGCTCTTCTTAGCGTTATTCCTTGTAGACTGGGGGAAAAAAGCAATTAACACCCTGAAAAGAACCGGAAAGATTCCTCAATGGAGGTAAGAGACTGATGACACAACTTCAGTGGATCTTCCAGAACTGAAAGGAACCTAAAAGTTTCCTTCAAACTTTAAAGATTTCCTCAGAAAACCGTTCAGTGAACTCTTGGGTAAATACCACACAGAATAGATCCAAGAAGGACTGTTCTGGTGGTATACTACTCTCTCATTCTCTATCAAAACATCTTTTGGGAGATCCCTTTTGTCTCAAGAGAACCCACTTTGTAAACCATGCTTTTGGCTCCATTCTGTCATATTATACATATGGGGAGAATGATGATCTCAGCTTTTACTTTGGCTTGAAACTTTCATGTCCCTCTCTGCACCTCAAACCCTTCTTCCCTAAGCTGCAGACCCACAGAATAGCCAAATGACTATTAGCTAGTTCCCCAAACCTGCTATCCCAATACTAACCAAGAATTCATATCTCAAGAACAATTCATTTTCTATCTGTCTCTGTCTCTGCTCTAGACCATCTTGGTTAGCGGTGTCACTTTTCATCCACTTACTCAAGCTAGAAACCTAAGATTCATCCATGTTTCCTTCATCTCTTTCACGTCATCTCCTTTCACACCCACCAAATCCAGTCAGCCATGAGTTCAGTATGGTTCACCCTGGAGACCTCTCTCCTAGTTTGTCTCTTTCTCTACAACTTCACTCCTGTCTAAACTCTGGCCCTTATCACTGTACACTTCTGTTGGTTCCTTTTCTCATTGCTCAGACAAGTTACCTGACATCCAAAGTTAAAAAAGGAAAGGCTGGCTCAAGGCAGGACGGCATGGTAGATGGACATCACAGAGGAGAAAGAGTTCATGGCAGGCAGAAGGCAGCAAAAGCAGCAAGCAACAAGTGACAGGCAGTGACAACTGCAGTCCTCTTTTGGTTCCTTATAGTTTACCCAGGCTACTCACCCTTAGGGTGGGTAACACTTACACACAGGGTGAGGCATCATTAATCCTAGCATCACACCATGATTAACCCCAGCATCACATCCTTCATCTCAGCATCACATACTCTAGATCCAACCACTTCCAAAAAGCTCCACCAATGACCATATGATGTTTTGGGGGACATCTAGATACAAATCATAACAACGCTCAAAGACTCTTGGTTATCCTCCCTGTGTTCACTCCAGAGCAAAGACCTTCCTTAAAATGGAAATGTGATCATGTCTCCTCTCTGATTCCTAATGTCTGTTCTCCTCTCATTCATGATCCATGGGAGAAGTCCAATTTTGCTGAGCTTTACAGCACTCGATCTCTACCTCACCTCTCAGACTCTGCATTTGCCACCTCTCCCTGCTTACCTTTGCTCTGGATGGCAGACTTGCCCAGATGTTGGCAAACTTTGTGCAGAGGCTGGCAGTAAATGTATCAGACCTGTGGTTATCACCCTGGTTACAAACTGCTCAGCTCTGCCCTGGCAGTGCTAAAGCAGCCAAAGACAAAGCAGAAATGAAGGCACATAAGTGTTTTCCAATGTCTTTTATTTATGGACACTGAAATTTGAATTCCATACAGTTTTCATGTTCATGAAATCTTTTCCTTCTTCTTTTGTTCCTTTTTTCTTAAACTGTTTTAAGCTGTGAAACCAATTTTCAGGATAAGGGTTTTTCAGAGACAGGTGGAATGCTGGATTTGGGCTGCAATCCACATGCACATATAGATTTGTAGTTCGGTAGACTTAGCAGTGTTAGGTTGTCCTGTCTTTTTTCCCTAGCTGAATGCTTTGTCCAGCCGTCTGTCTGGCATCTTTTCCAGACTCTCCTTTAGGTCACTGCCTCTTTCACACTTTTGTTCCTTTAGGGTTTTTCTTTATTCTCTCCATCAAAACTAATTGGTCCTTCATCCTTAGTCCTAGACCTTTTAATCAGTCCTCTATCATGGCTCTTAGGCCATATAGAAGTTACAGATCAATGTCTGGGCCCCTCTGTAGCCTGTTCTCCTTGAAAGCAGAGGTGGGCCTCACTCTGTTCATCTTCCTACAGTCACACTGTAATGTCACACAGAGAATGTTTGTGAAATGGAATCCACTGTCCTTCACCTGATAGCCAGTTAGGGGCACATTCCAACTAGCACTCGGACTTTCTGGTACTCTGAGTATTAATTGAAACTTCTGGACACAAACCCCCTAAATTCTGATTGGACTAAGACAAGGATGGAACATATAATATTGTGGGTTATTTATCCATCTTTTAAATTTTAATTTAGTTTTTGCTTCTCTGAGAAAAATTATCCATCAATATAATTAGAGTTGGTAATTATTAGCTCTGAAAGGCCATAAATCACTTGAGTCTCTAATGTTCTAAAGCTGAGTATGGGTGAAACTAATCTCTTGCCAATGACGATTGTTCACCAGAGGCTTGTTTTTAAAGCTCTGGACCCAGTCTTTAGTTTTCTTTGCCTTGCTCTGTGCCCCAGAGAGCTGACCTCTGTGAACTTCCTGCAAGCAAGAGGGCCCACTGGTAATGCCATCCAGCCACCCAGCGCACAAGGCAGGCAGAGCAGGACCTCTGCTCCCTGCTGCTGGCTTCCTGTTGGGTTGGCAGGTGGGACCCACAACAGGTTGGAAGAGGGAGGAGAGAGGGGTCAGGTCACTGATCCCATGGCCATTCCTCTTGCACTATGGGTAGGCAGTAGCATTTTAGGTTTGCCAGGAGGCCTCTCTTCCATGGCTTCAGTTATTGCTGCTTAACAACTGAACCCTTACAGCTGAGTGATGGTAAAGGTCCCTGGGTGTGAACCTTACCATCTCTCAGCTTCTGTAAATTGTCCCTTTACTAAACACTCTTTAGCTGAAGCAAAGAAGTCTGCAGTTCATGATGTCAGTAGTGCTGAGGCTGAGAAACCTCTTTATGGAGTCACCAACTCAGTTACTGAATAATCATTTAATATCCTTGCACCATACACCTTCCATCTGGAAAACGGGCCCCAGGGGAGAACCATGGATTAACACAATCACAGTCATGAAGCATTGCAGATTCAGACTAACACCGCTGGGCTTCAAATCGGGCCCCAAGCCACTCTTAATGAGACTCTGAGCATGACGTGTTTGTTCTCTACAGCTCTCTCTCCTCATCTGTAAAATGGTGCCAACGATAAACCTACTCTCTGCAACCGCAGCTAGGATGGAATGAGGACTGAAATGCCATGTGTCCACAATCTCAGCAGCCACCTTAGGCAGAGAAACACAGGGACATGCAAACCCTGTCCAGGGACAGGTTAGGGGAGGCAGGATCTGCTTTCAAGAAACCCAGGAATAAAATTAGGTTTTTTGGATTGTGAGCTGTTCCCTGCTATAGAAGTCTGAAATTAATTTAAAGGTTATAGTCAACATTTAAAAATGGAAAAGAAAATTTCAGGGTACATCACATTTAGTAAAAGTAAATACCTTTTGGTGACATTTTCCCTTTAGTTTCCTGTGTGTAGCTGTGTGTGTGTGTGTGTGTGTGTGTGTGTGTATCACTCAAACGAGAAAAGGGGGACTATAAGGAAAGGCACATCATAAGAAAAGTCACTGTGAGTTTTAGAAAAATTCATAGAACTGTGAATGAATTTAAGTTTCACTATTTATGGGCTGTGTGATCTTAGACTATTTACACATCTGTCTGAACATCAGCTGGAAAAATTCAAACAAATCCACATATGTGTCTGTGCTTTAAGGAGGAATATATGGCACAATGCATCTACAGGGCATGGCACACAGTAGGTCTGCAATCAATGTGTGATCTAGAGCCTTGTCTATGTTCTTGTTGGTCTTGCCTGGCATCACACCTTAACCAATTAGAACAACAAACGGTCCCTCAGTTGTTTGAAATGTGAGAAATACCCAGCACTTATTTAACTGGAAAAAAATCATTATAACATTCAGCTCAACTTTTCTGTTTGGGAAAACACAACGGAGAAATGCAGCGAGGTACCTCCAACTCAGAGGCCTAACCTCATTAGTGACAAAACATCTCTGGGAAAGTTCCGCTGACCAGGGGTTTCTTGTTTACTTTGGAGATATTTCAAAGGTGACCTGTTACCCTCGACCTGGAGAGACTGAGGCAACTCATGAAAAACTCAGATCCTAAAGATAATGCTTCTATCTCCAGTGCAGCATTTATTCCAGTTTTCAGCAAGAAAGCCTGACTCCAGGGACCTTGAGGAGGGGGCTCTAGGTGGACCAGGAGACCCTGGACCTTGCGGCCCTAGGACTTCATAGAGGGCCTTATTCTTAATAGGTGCACAATATAAGCACATTGTCAGATCTACTAAAACCAACAGCAATTTGTGATTAGTCAGAGTTACAGGCTTAATGAGCACATTATGAAGCCAACCTTTGGTGTTGATAAATTTTGGGCATTTTGTATAAACTCCAGGTTGAGAAGGGAGCCCTCCCCACTCCTACACATCTACTGGAATGTTGGATCTCCTCCAGCTGCAGAGCCCGCCCCTCCCCCTTTTCTGGATTAACCTGCTTCTTTTTTGTGGGTGGCTCTTGGGGCTAGGAAATCCTTCATTATTGGAGCAGAAATGTGCTTACCCGCAATTTCCACCTGCCACTCCTGGTCTGATCTCTTGCCACTAGACTGCTCTTCCCAGATTGGAGCACACGAGCTCCACTGCTCCCTAAAGTGATTTTGTCTATGTTTTCAATACAGCTGTGTTGCAGGTAAAATGAAAACAGGTGGAAGTGTGGGATGCACCCCCACTGTGTAGGGAGAGCAGCTATACACTGGGGGGCAAGAGGATGGCTCTGGCTCAAAGGCTGTAGCTCAGGTGGCTTTAGGAACGCAACTTCACTTCTCTGAGCAGCAACTTCCTTGTTCCTATAACAGGAATGGGAACAGTATGCACCTGGCAATGTAACTACTGGTGAAGATTATATTAGATGAGGTATGTTTAGTGCCTGGCACTGTGTGGAAGGCATCTGGGCATATTCACTAGTAAGATCAGCTTGGCCCACAGAGGGCAGGGGCTACCAACCAAGAAATGTTACTCCCTGGGATAAAGGACCACAGAACAGATGCAGAGATGCAGAGAAGCAGAACCTTGGGGCTACAGACGAGAACAGATGGGGAGGGAGGGATGCCCTAAGCCACACTGCACACAGTGTTGTCTTTGCCACCCACAGAAGAGTTTTGAGCGTCCTGGTGCTGCTTACCTTGGTACTGAGCACTGAAGCCGCGCTGCCGGTGGTTGCCATCTGATGTGAAGTGTAGCCGCAGCCAATTCTTGCTGCTGATGACAGGGGCCGGGAGGCTGGCTCCAGTGAACCTGTGGGGACAGGACACAGTGGGGTCAGGGAGCAGAGCTGGGAGGTGGCCTGGTCATTCCAGAGTCTCCCCACTCCCCAGGTGGGTTCTGCCTCAGCCCAGCCATGAAGCAGGGGGCCAGAGCTGTGCTAGCCTGGAGCCCTCTAGAAGCCTGTGACCTGTGCAGCTCCAGGTGGCTTCTCCAGAGCCTCAGGCCACCATGAGATCCCTGAGATGCGGAGAGGAGGGACTGACTCCCCAGGCAGCAGAGGAGTGTTAACACCTCTCCTTACATCCCCCAAGCATTCCGCACTTTTCCTTTCTTGAGGCCTTTGCCTTTCATGCCTGGAATATACCTACCTGGAGTCCTTTCTGCTGTAGCATCCTGTCACCTGAGAGGATTCCAGGAATGTCACATGCCTGGAGAATTTTTCTACCTTTCCTGGCTTTGAAGCCTTACAGATCTCGGTTCAGACCTTGCCTTCACCAGGGAGGATTTGGACTCTACTCAACCTTTCTAAGGATAAGAATGACACCAGCCTGAAGGATCTGTACGAGTAAGAGAAAGCTGGGCATAGAACCTAGCTTGGAGTTAGGCACACATCAACCTCTTGAATGTAACCTTCCTTCCTCTCCTCTAGGAGGCACAACACTTCTTCTCAATTATAATTCAGTTACCCAGGCGTGCGTTTCCCTGAGACAGTTCTTCAAAGGACACAATGTGGCCCTGTGGTCAAGAAGCTCAGGTTTTGGAGGGATTGGCTGTGCCCCCTTAAAAAAGATCACCAAATCCTTCTGAGACTCAGTGACCTTATCTACAAAATGGGAAAAATAACAATCTCTCCCTCAAAAAGCTGCAAGGATTCAATGAGGTAATGCACAGAAGTGATCCTAGCATACCCAGCACAGTCACTGGCAAGAGCAAGCTCTTGGAAATGCCAGCTGCTGTGTTTTTCTTCATCTTAGTTCCTAGCACCCAACACCAGACTTGACACAGGGCAGACAGGTAAGGGTTCCAGCAGCAAGCAGATTGTGTAATCACAAGAGGATAACTCCAGGAGTTTGACGAATGACCCTTTACAAAGGCAAGGAGAGGATGGGAGGGAGGCGGTACCCTGGGGCTGGTAATGAGGCAGGAGCTAGACAAGGAAATGGCAGATGAGACAAGGAACTTGTTTTCTGGGCTACATTCACCTTCTGAGTTAAACATTAACCCAGGACCAGGATATCTGGGTCCAAATACAATAGAGGAAAGTAACCAGAAAACCTAGTTTATATACAATACGTCTCCTGGCATGCGCCCAGTGATCTTCAGCAATCTTTTGGCCAAAGTGGGCCTTAATTATCATATCACTAGCTATGCTGTTTTGACCTTCCCCCTTCCTTTGAGCATCATGACAGTTCCTTCAAAGGTCAAAAATACCACTGCATGATGGAGGAGCACAGCCGAGCTACCCATTGCAGAGACCAAACCTCACACCAACATTCTGTCCCACTCCAAACACTAATGCTTAAAATCTTCAGCACCAAGCACACTCCTACCCTGTGGAGTGTTATTTTCATTTTTCAATAAATCTTTGATCTTGCTGCTCCTTTTGAGTGTCCTGCTCAATTCTTTGTTCCAGATATCAAGACAAGATCCCTGATTTGGAAACAGTAACAGGGAGCTCATTACCACTCCTTCTCCTTCTGCTCCTGAGCAGAGAAAAGAAATGTCCCTTAATACAGTGCTTCATGGCAAAAGCCACTATATAGACCCTGATCTTCAGTATGGCTACAGATGGCTTGTGAAATCCTATCAGGAAAGAACAAGGTATGAATACCTAGAACTCACTCCCCTTAATCTCCTGTTGATGCTTCTGTTGATCTAGCCCAGTTGGAAGGCAGAGGAAAAGTGAGGAATACTGATGTTTCTTCATAGGTTAGTCACCCCAGGAATGGAGCAGAGAAAAGGTGAGGAAAAGGATTTGGAGGGACAGACAGAAGAGATCCAGCATAGTGGGACTTCATAAATACATATTAAAACAAAAGACTTAACCATGGAGCTTCACACCCCGCCAAACTAAATTGTTACTATAACGAAAATGCTGACATACACCAAACTCTAGGAATATAACCCATATTGCTAGGGTAGGAACTATTATAGAAACGAATTACTGTATTTCACCAGATCCCATTTAAAATACTTTATTACAGGGTAGTCATTTAAATTTTCTAAGGAGTCGCAAATGGCACTGTAGGCTCCCCGCTCACTCCAGTTCAAATTCAATTCTATCTCAATGACAAAGCTTAGAGGCTACTTACATAAGGGAAGTAGAAATAGGGAGAATTTACCTGAATAATTCAGAACCAAAAGGCTCTTTACTGCAAAAGGAATGAGGGGAGGGTGCTGGCGTTCCAAAAGCAGGATGAAGTGAATGATCCAGATTGGAACAGGAGGTCAGAGATACTCTCTGCCCCTGAAATGAGGCAGAACGCTCTAATCTCCATGATACAGCTGGAGAACCCCTCAGAGACAGGTCCCATCTCTTCCACGACTTTCCAGTCCCAGCAATCCTGGAAATTATTTGCTCTTTCCCAAGGCTGAACTCTGAAAGGCTCCAAGTTGCCCATGCATCTTTACTCTGCTCTGTCCCTTCCTCTCCAGGCATACATCTGAACAGTTGAGAGGTTTTTGGGAATGCATCAAAGAATTGGAAGTTTATATGGAACAATCCTCATCAGATTTTGCAATGGAGATGGTGCCACGCTTTGCTTAAAACCCTCCAACAAGCTGGGCATGGTGGCACATGCCTGTAACCCTAGCACCCTGGGAGGCTAAAGCAGAAGGATCACAAGATCCCAGCCCAAGCAATTCAGTGACCGAGGAAAACCCTTCTCAAAATAAAAATGAGTAAAGGGTTAGGGATGTAATTCAGCATAAGCACCCTGGGTTTGAGGCAGGATAGGAGAAATAAGGTAGGTAAAAAAGAGACAAGGAAAATCATAATTTTAAAATTATACTTTTGGAAGGCTGCAGCTTCAGGACACAAAGCTTCCCAAGGTTATCTATATCTGCACTTCCTAGGCTTGTTTGTGCTTCTTAGGTTTGTTTGTTTGGTTTTTTCCAGGTCTGTCACACTCCAAATCTCTTAAAGATACTATACATCCATATATTAGCTTAGTTGATAAACTAAAGGGCAAAAATCTGACCTTAACATAGAGAAACAGATTCAAAACATTCAAAAGAATGTTCTTAAGCAAAGCATCTTAGATCATCCATCTTTAAAGATAAAATAAATTGGTCTGGGTCCCTATCTTTGTCCTATGAAACGGGCTACCTTTCACCTGTCAAATGAGCCAAGCTCTTTCTATCATGGTTGGACCATCACTTTTCTCCTATGAACCAAGCCTAAACTTTCTATAGATTCACAAATTCCACAAATTTCTACTCTCTAAATCACATAAATATTTCTAGCTCTGGACTACAAGGAACCCTCCTTCTGAGAGCCTGCATTTTTTTGAGTGTGTACTTTAAATTCTGTCTAGTAAATTTCTGTTCCTCTCAATGAGGCTTCTTGAAAATTTTTTTTACTGTCACGAATGTCCTGCGCCACAGCTGAAATGAGTATAGGTTTCCAGTTTCCACTTTGGGGAACTGGCTTGGGCTCCACCCGGTGACAGGTTCAACTCCCAGGACTGCAACCAAATAAACAAAAACCTCCAATAAAGGGAAAGACTACAGGCACAGGGAATGACAGAGATGAATCTCAAAAGAATTATGTTGGGAGATGTGAGTAAATACTGCGAGTATGTCCTGTGAGATCCTCTTTAGGGAGAGAAAGCAGATTAGTGGCTGCAAGAGCTGGAGGCAGGTGGTAAAGGTTAGGACTGCCCAGCTGGGAAAAGAGTACAAGGGGTGACGAAATGGTTCCATACCTTAAATGGGATCTTAACAACATGGGAGGTGCTCACTTGTCAAAGCTCCAAATAACTGCACGTTTACAATGGACAGTTTTATTTTATGTAAATTATACTTTAATAGAGCTAATTAAAAGCAAACTAAAATGAACCTTCGGTGGCTCTAATAATCAGAGTAAAAGACTTTATTGGCAACTCACAAGGTCTTAAAAAAAAGTCAGCTGACCCTGGCACAGTGGCATGTGCCTATAATCCCTGCACTCTGGGAGGTGGAGGCAAGAGGATCACATATTTGAAGCCAGTCTGGGCAATTTGATAACTTAGCAAGAGCCTGCCTCAAAATACAAAATTCAAAACAGAGAATGTAGCTAAGTATGAAGGCCTTGGGTTGAATCCTAGCACTGGGGAAAAAAAAGTCAGTTGCCTTCATCTCTCCAGTCTCCTCCTCTTCTTGTTCTTTATAGTCCAGCTAAATGGACTCTGTTGGCCCACTGCTGCCTCAGGGTCTTTACACTTGATATTCCCTCTGCCTGCCATGCTGGCTATTCTCTTAGATCTCCAGCTGGCCTGTCTGCTCCCTTCCTGCAAGCTTTTGGTCAAACGTCACCTCAGCAGAGTCTTTCTGGCCTGACTTCCTGGCTGCCTTTCCACCCTGAGTGTGTGCATGTAAATGTTCATGCACAGAAACACACACGGTTTTCTAGCCAGACAGAAGAGCTATGTGTCCCGGGACGCACATTGCTCTCCTGTGCTTTTCTCCCTTTGTACTTGTTATCCTGTATCACTTTTTCCACTGCACAAAAAGGTAAGGAAACTTGCTCAGAGTCACATGGCTATCAAGTGACCATGGTAGGATTCAAACTTAAGCCACCTCACTCAGAGCCTGGGTCCTCAGCCATTGCATGGTAAGTGCCACATACACACAAGCACTCAAGAAGGTGGTAGAACAACCTACGCTGAATTCCATTCTGTTTCTGTCCCCTTCCCCTCCAGGATCCTCTCCAATTTTGCTCCTCTTAGAATCATAATTAAAGGAGAGAAACAGAAAGAGAGAGTCTCCCCTTCAAACCTTTCTGTCCACATTAACTTCACCATAGGGGGCCTGGGGAATTCCAAGTTGGCCCAGTAAATTGCTATTGCAGTACAACATAAAATGTATTTAAGCAATTACTCTCAATTTTTTTTTCTTTTTGGTAAATTGACTTCTGTTAAATGGGGCTTCATTAATGGAATCTGGCTTGGGGAGAATTAAAAAAAAAATCACTGCCTTTAATGGACGTAGTTGATTATGGGAAAAGTGGCTTTGACTTCTTTCACAGAAAGCTCCAAGCCTTTAGTGTGGTAATAGGAGAGCTCAGGGCAGGCTTTGTGGAAGGCATTTCTTAGAAGTTTCTGGTGCAGTCAGGATGTTGGGGTGCTAGCAGACACCCCACCTCCACTAGATGACAACAATGTCTCCCAAGGGATTGCTGCCTATTTAAGCTGAGAGGAAGGAGATTGTGAATGAAACCCCAGCATCCCTGAACACTGACAGCCCCAGGGAAACCTTCATTGATCCACTCACAGGCACGTGGTGTGTCAAGGCACTAACAGAGCTCATGGTGGGGACACTTCTCCCATTCCTTCAGGACACAAGGAGCCCCTGCAAAGCCTGTGATCTCTAGGAGTCAGCAGGATGTCCCAGTCCCTGTGCTGCTTCCAGTCCTTCTTGGTAATTAGAATCTGGTTTTGAGCTCCCAGAGCACCTCCAGTGAGCAATGTCCCCTACTCAAGCTCTGGGCATCGCACTGTTCTGAGAGTCCAGGGGGAGAACTGAAGATTATCTTCATCCTAGGACCAAGCATAAACCTTCCTGCCGCCCTCAAAGGCTACCCTGGGAAATGGAAAACATGGGACATACTTATCACTCTGTTCACACCCCCAACCTCTCTTCCATTCCAACCTGCTACAGTGGATGGAGAGGACACCATGACACCAACAGGAAAATCCTGGAATTGTCATGGTCAATGGTGAGCAAAGGGCACCAGGGCTCTTACTAGAGGCTGATTTCTATCCTACTCCCTACCTAATCTCCCCCTCATCCCTGAAGCCAGCCTTTATTGACTGAGCCTTGCCACTTAGTAACATCACAGATGCTTTTCATAATCATGTTTCCATCAGCCAAATTCCTAGGACTCACACTAAGTCAAGATAATCCCATGATGCTTTTGCAAGACAATTCCCTGATGTTACACATTTTCCAAAAACTGGGTGAATGCCTGGAATGAACACACTGCCCTTTGAGAAATGGACTACTAGAGTCTGGCAGTTCTGGACTTTTCTTTAAAAAGAGACCCCTTGGTCCCCCAGGGCTCTTTCCCAGCAGCACCTACCCACACTTTGGTGCCAACATCTCTGAAGGTCTGAGCCACTCTATACTGATTCCATTTCCAGTTACCTAGTCTGTACTGGGGATTGGTCACTATGCTCTGAACAAGTCAAAGCTTCTCCTCACCCAGTCATCCTGCTCCCCTTACCCACCTATGCATCACCCTCACTGCCCATGTTTTTACTCCCCGGTGTATGACTTCATCACCTCTCATCTGGCCAGCAGAGGCAATGTTCTGACCTGTCTTCTACCTCCCAACTATCTTTCACACATTGGGAGGTCTGGATCAAGTCTCCATCTTGCAGGAAATCCATTTTTGACAGCCAAGTCTATAGGTTCCAGAATAAAGTCCAAATTTTCAAATGTCCTCCCGCTCCACCGACACTCTGAGTTCCAGCCATTCAACAAGGCTTATACGTCCCAGCAGACAGCAAATACATCATGCCTCCATGCCTTTGCCTTTGCACATTCTGCTCCCTCACCTAGAATGGCCTTTGCTGTCATCCCACCTGGCAAAATATCACTGATCCCATAAACCCAGCCAATTGTCTCCTGTCCTCCACCTCTCCATCTCCCTGTCCTTCTGCAGCATGGACACATGCCTGCCATTACCCCGGACACATCACATTGAAATCGTCTTCTGACATACAGATGTCCGCATCAGAAGGTAAGCTCTCTGCAAGGTGGGGTAGCAGCCTTTTTAATCTCAGCATCTCCAGCAACACTGCACTGTGTCTGGCACGCAGGACACATCAGGACACAGAACAAGGGCTGGCAAACTATGGCCTGCTGCTTCTTACTGTAGGTTAGGTTTCACCAGGTCACAATCACAACCGTGCATGTGTTACATGGCATCTGTGGCTGCTTTCTTGTTGCATGGCAGAGTTGAACAGTTGTGCCAGAGATGACAGCTCACAAAGCCAAAAATATTTTCAGGCCCTTTACAGAAAATAGTTGCTAACTTCCCATCATAGAAGCCTCACAGATGATGTGGTTGGTAAATTACAATTTAATTTCACAGTGGGGAATCATAAAAGGACACATATAAGCTTAAACATTTCATTATGATGTAAAATATTTCAGCCCCCATTTATTTGCCAGATAGTTTAAAGCAGGGCCAAGGCCTTCCCTTGGACCATGGGCTTGCCCGCCACATTGTTTGCCTTATATGGATTGCAACCAGAATTTCATTCGCCATTTCCAATTTTGCTGGAGCTCACCTGAAGAACAAATATTTATTGAGTACCTACTGTGTGCCAGGTACTAGGAATGTGCGCCCACTCCTCACTGTCCTCATGGAACTTATCCTGCGGGGAGCAGGTGTCTCTTTCAGGGACACCTAATATTTAGAAAGCAATTCTTTTTAGAGATTCTCCTTCATGGAGCTGTTCCAAAGCATTCAATTGAGTTTCCATAGCTGCAACTGTATCTCCTTTCTCACTCATACTTCATCAGTTTATGTGATGTTTAATTTAAATCACATAATTACAATAACAAGTATGAGTGGCACGGAGAGAGTTGGCAACAAACCCAACTGGTTCTCAGAAAGTGTAAAACTCTGCTGGAGGGAGCGGAAGTGCACAGCAGTGGGCAGGGGGCGCTGCCGCAGTGGGGGATCTGAGGCTCTGGGAGGACAGGCTCATTCAGGGAGCTACTTTGGTAGAGATGCATTAAGGGAACTCTCATTACACATGCTTCGTGAATGAATGAATGCACGAGTAAGAAATGAGTGAACGGTAGCTCTTGCTTCCAGTGATGGGCATCTTTTCTAATTATGTTTCATCTGCAATCAGGAGTGAGAACCAGAAAAATCTTCAAATCTTAGGTTTGAGAATGACTTCAGAGTCTTACAGGCCTAATGTCCAGCTAATGTTTAAACTTCAACAATCATTGTGTGTTTGGGATGTTTCCAACAATCAGGAATTCACCTCCTTGCCAAATTCCCTCTGTCCACGTGCATCTACTCAAACCCTTTCCCTAGCTACCTCCTTTTTTCCTCTTTGTGCAGCAGTCACTTCCCTGCACTTTCCTGTGCACCCCTGGGCTCCCTGCACTTTCTCTCCCTCTATGCTGATCTCATCAGGCATTATTTAGGGCCTGTCCCTGAGCTGGAAGGCCCTGCACAAGACAGCTGTCTTTATTTTACTTATTATTAGTACATGTTTGTAGTACATGATACTTACATTCCTTGTGCGTAGCTCATACATGTACATAACACATCTTAATTTCTTTTGCAACTCATTTTCCTTCATCTCTTGATCCCCTTCCCATTTGAGAAAGATGTATCTCCCTACTTCTTATTATCTTTTATTTTGCAGCTTTCTTGCTCCTCATTCCTTGTTTGCTATCTTTTAGAGTGTTTGACACATAGAAAGGGCTCCATAGATAATGCTCAGTGGAAGAAGAAATGATTGACTGGGTATGTAAGTGAGACCCTGCAGGTGAAAGCAGAGGGATGTGTGGGCAAAGTAGAGGAAGAGGCAGTGAGCAAGGGAATTAGTGGACAGTAGGGGGAGCCAGAGATGCCGTGTTGGGTACAAGTCCTTTCCCAGGGCACTGCCCATGCCTGTCAGGAAGACATGTTTCCAGACTGCACCAGTCCCTGGTGCCATGCTTTCTATTCACTTAGCAGCTGCTGGCTTCTTCCTGGGGGACTACTCAGATGCAGTCCTACCCCAAGTGCAACAACAGTGGGGTCTGGTAATCAGTGTGGGCAAATGTTTTTCTTTCCCAGAAGCAATCCAATAAACTCAACAAATTATCAGCGCTCTTTCCTGTTCAGCTAATTGAGAGCTTTGGGGAACCCACAGAAACCACATCAGGTGACTGTTTTTCCTCCAGAAGCATGACTTTCTGGAGGACATATGCCTGGACCCTAAAGCACAGAGGCACAGGACCCTTGGCTGTGACTGCTTGAGGGAGGACATCTTTGTCACTGACATCCTGAGTCTTATATGCTGGGGTGACACACAGAGAAAATCTTGAGAGCTGCTTGTCTTCGTTTCTTCCTTGCTCAGCCAGCAGGGCTGATGGCAGAGGCTTTCTGCCTGTGTGGACTGGATGCATCTGATGCTGAAGTGACCGGACAAGACTGGCTCTAAGGATGGTGCAGGGCAATAAACTCTAGACCAGGTAGCTTGTGATAGAACCCAGCCACCTGTCAGGGCTGCCTAACTCTCTCATTTGCTATCTCCAAATCAGGCAGTTCTACCTTTTTCTGAGCACTAGACTCCTATGAAGGCTAGACTCCCACCTTCCACTCACTGCTTCCTAAAAGGGGCAGTGAAATGCATCATGTGACCCTTGGGCCACAGCTGATTGGATCAGAGTAGCCATGTGACCCAGGTTGGGCCAATAAGAGGGTTCTATCAGAAAGCTAGGTTCCTGAGGCCCTGTTTTGAAGTCACTTGATAGAGAAAGGGGCTGAATGCTCAGTGGGAAGAGCAGGCCTTGCACCTGGCTTTCCCAGGGAGATCTGGGAAAGAGTGCCTCAGCATCACCTCTAGCATTTCTGTTGCCACCTCCCCATCTCAGCCCATCACATTTCTGTGAGGCCCTGAACCTACACACCTTCTACCTCCACACTCTGCTCCAGTAGAGAGGGACAGACGCTTGGAGCAGTCTCCACCTGACCAGCTGTGGGGCCGTGAATAGGCTGTTCCCTGTCCCCAGCCCAAGTCTCTGTGGCTGGGAATGGTAGCCCCCTGGCCCCAGGATGTTCAACCATCCCCCCTAAGGGTGGCCAAGGCAGGGTGCAGGCCATCAGAGCCTGGTGACTACAGTAATCTCATGCCCTGCCTCGTTCTTTCCCCTGCCTGGCTCAGGTCTCTGCCCAAGTGGAGACACCACTTGACTGGTTCATCACCTGTCTTATTGCCCTACATGAAGGTAACAGGTATGAGAAGGTTAAGAGTTAAGGGCTGTGTCTCAGAACCAGACAGCTCTGCATTTGAATCCATGGTCCATTCTTTACTAGACATGAAAATGTGGGCAGGCAGCATAACTTCTCTGAGCCACAGTTTCCTCACCTGTGCAACAGATTCCTCTACAAACAGCTGTGCCCCTTTAAGTAATCTGTCAAGGACTGTACAGGACACACAGTAGGTGCCTCACAAATGTGAGCTATTATTTTCCCTTGTTTAGCTGTGAGAAGAGGGGTGGGACTGTATCAATGCCTTGTACCCTACCTCAGAGGACACGGAAACCAAGCAGCCCCCAGAACAGCCAGTATAGACTTTCCAAGAGAAGCCAGAAAGCTTGTATTCACTCTGGTGACAGAACAGGGCCAGGGTAGACACTCAGAGTAGCCAGGGCTCCTGCGCTGCCATCGCCTCGACCAGCTCCTGCATTCTTACCCTTGCCCATCGTCCTCTTGTCACTGGCAGGCATAACTCAGAGAAGGAATCTGCCCTACCAGGGAGGGTGGCAGTGTTTGCCTTGCAGAGGCCTCCAGGGATTACAGCAGAATGACACTTCTCATGCAGAGGAAGTGTTTGCAGATGGCTTATCGAGGAGCTGCCTGCATCTGTGTTTGCCTGACACTTGACTGCCATTCAGGGTCTGAGCACCGTCTAGGCGCTGATCTTCTCCAGAAGGCAGCCCCACAGCCCCACTGAATGGCGGGGCCTCCTGGCTGACTTCTGAGTGGTGGGCTAAGCACCTCATGCACACGATGGTCAGTAAGGTTTCCTGGAGTCATGTACAAAGCTAGGTTCTGATCCGGCCTCCACTGCCATTTGCTGACCATGTGACCTTACAGAGCTAATGTGACACTCTATAGCCACAGCCGCATGGTGCTATTGTGAGGCTGACAGGTGGTGCCGTGGTACCCAAGAGAGCTCCCACTAGGGTTTCAAGACACAGTGGCTGACTTGCTTGCTCATGTCATGTCTCTAGGCAGCAAGAGAGTCTCTTGGGAAAAGGGACTAACATTTGCAGAAGTAGTCTGGGGCGGAGACAACACCTGAGCTCTGGAAGGAAACTGCCTGGCAAGTCTTAGCTCCAAACTTAGTAGCTGGCTCACTTTGGATAAGTAAAATGGACTTGTTCTGGCCTCAGTTTCCCTATTTAATAATGAGACAGCAGCACATACTTTATGGAGCAAATTATTAAGAGGTTAAGTGAGATGAGTGCATAAATGTTCTCAGTAAGGTCCCTGGTGCAGAGCAAGTGACCCAAACACGCTCAGTAGTACTATAAGGGCCTATATAGGACAGTATCATACACACACTACCTAAATAGCAAGACCGGGGTCCAGTCATCACTATGGTGATGCTGAAACAGGTCAAGTAAAGGAAGAGGACAAGAGAGAGAGACTCAAATGTCGGAGAGAGAGAGTCGTCTTCTTGTACTATTCGCTTCCATCACACTTGGGACAATGTGTTATACTTTTAAGTGGCAAAGATCCAGATCAAATAAGCTTAGAATACAGAACAGATTATTGGCTGCTGTAGCCAAATCATAAGAAGATCAGGCTGTGGCTGTCCTGAGGGATGCCTGGAACAAAGAACTCAAATACCTCAAGTCTCTGTCCCTGTCTCTGACTGAGGATCTCATTCTATTGCAAATAGTGGCTGTTTGAGGCTGGACCTGTGCCCGCCCATAGCAGCTCCCTGATCCACCTTCTTACCTTGATCAACAGAGAAAGCACAAAAATCTTTGCTCTTTGTTCTAATCTAAAAAGCCCACGGTAGCAGTGCGGGGAGAGAGAATCTCTGATTAGGTCAGCTAGGGAATGTGCCTATATATAGGGTCAAGGCCATAGTCCCATTGAGGACAACATGACAGTTCTACAAAAGAAGGAATGCGCTCAAAAGAAGGGACGAGTGCTAGGAAGACAAAAGATATCCATTGTGGTTTGGAGAAAGGAGATCAGACTGATCAGACCACTCTCCAACTGGTAGGGCTGCCACTAAAGCTGTGAGGTTGTCTCCCCAGAGTTGGTCTTGTTCTAGACCTGTTCCATATCTTGCTAGAGGTAACCAGGTTTTCTGACACCTAACTATGAGGATCTCATTCTTGGGTCTGATCATCTGCCTATTCTGTCCGCCTGTTCACTAGATCATTGGTCTGGGTACTCTGGACAACCTCTGTCCTCATGAGTGGACCCATGGTCTGTGTATCCTTGTATATCAGTCTATCTGCTGGCCACAGAGCCTCCTATGACCAGGAGATAAATTGACACAACTGGGATGAAGACCGACCTGGATGAGAAAAGATTCACCCGAATCCCTTTAAACGCTGAGATGTAGACAACTTATTTCCCTTCCACTTGTTCATTTCTTGAAGAACTTGGCCTTGATCCTCCCTGATTTCTTCCTCCCCCTGGTCCCAGCCAAGGGAGGTCCCAGACCACAGTACAGATCAAATAAATGGACTGAGGAGTCAAACAAACCCAGACTCAAAATGTGGCTCTTCCGCTCACTGCTGCATGACCTTGGAAAGAAATCTGGTGCTAGCCTACCAGAGATGACGTGCTTAAAGCAGTGATGGTGAATCATTTAGAGCTTTCAGTAACAATGACCAACCAGCTATGGCATATGTATTATAGGTTTGCCACCACTGATAAAGTATCATCATCATTTTAATTGAAATATGCTATCATCTGATTATCAATCTCCAGCATAAGGTCAAAGAAACTAACTCTGGCAGGTTATACCCTTGTGTTGTCCTAGTCTGGCCTTTTATAGCCAGAGATCCAGGGGAGTTCAGATGTGTTTCTAAGACACAACTCACCTCCCCCACTCAAACAGGGCTTAACACTGGCCTTCACAGAAATGGCCACACTACCCTAGCAACTCCATAGCTATTTACTGAGACATGAGTGAACAAGCTGAAAGAATACGAGTGAATTAATTGGTAGGAGAATGAGTGAATTAGTGACTTAATGAGTCAGCAAGAGAGTGAAGAAGAGTGTGTAAAATTGAGTAGATCATGCTCTGTGCTCCCCATCTAATCCAATAATGGTGATGTAGATTTTCCATCTTTATTAATACCAATAGGGGTTAAGGATATCACAGGAATAGTAAGCCAACAGCTGGATGAGAAAGATCCTGTGTTTATTTCCTAAAGCAGCTTTAACAAATTACTACAGTTAGTAGCTTAACGTATATTTATTGCCTTCCAATGTTAGAGGCGAGAAGCTCAAAATGAATTTCACTGAACCAAGGTCAAGGTGTCAGCAGGGCTGAGCCCTCTCTGGTAGTTTTAGGGGAGTATCCTTTTGCTTGCCTTTTTCCAGTTTCCATTGGTTGCCTTCATTTCTTGGCTCGTGGTCTCTTTCTCTGTCTCAAAGCCAGTGGCAGAGCATCTTCAAATCTGACTCTGATGCTCTGCTTCTGTCACTGTATCTCTTGTGACTCTGACACTGTTCCCTTTTTTAGTCTAAGCACCAGGTGATTACATCAGGATCCCCTTGGATAATCCAGGATAACCTCTCCATCTCAAGATCCTTACGGCAATCTTATCTGCCAAGTTCTTTTTGCCCATTGTGGTAACACATCCATGGGTTTCAGAGCTTAAAATGTGAATATCCCTGGAGAAGCATCCTTCAACCAATGAGCCTCACTCCACAGAAGGAAGACCGGGGGGGGGGGGACAGAGGAAGCTTCAAAGCATTCACTACACATCTGTGCCAGTATTTGGGCTATTATTGCTATTGTGGCCTGAGCACTGGGATTTTTCAAAGTGTAGGTGATTCCAGCATGCCAGTAAATTGGAACAACCCTTTGCCAGAGATATGCCAAGGGAATAGGCTGCTGCAGTTAGGAAAATCTGGCCCTTGGTCTCCTGGAGGTGACAGCAAGAGCAGGGCACCTTGATGCTGAAGGCACATGATCATCTAAGAGATTTGAAAAAAAACTTTGTAGTTTGAAATAAGAATTGAGTTGGAAAGATTGTACAAATTTTGTGGATACCCCTCACCCAGCTTTGTCAAGGTCAGTGTCTTTCACAACTAAGGAACATGCATCAAAACTAAGAAATCAACACTGGCACAGTACTACTAACTGCGTGAGGGGCTTTAATGGGATCTTCCCAGTTTTCCTCTTTTTACTTTTGCTCCAGTATCCAACCTAGCATCTCTCATTTGAATTTAGTTGTCACATCTTAGTCTCCTCCAGCTCATGTTAGGTTCTTGGTCAGTCTTGTTTTCTCAAAACCTTGACACTTAAAGAGATCAGTTGTTGGACCTTGAATTTGGGTTTTCTAATGTTTTCTCAGAATTTGACAGGGGTATGGATTTGGTGGAAGGACACTACGGTGGTGAGGTGCTCTTACTGGGGCATCATAGAAAGGGAGTGTGGTATCAGTGAGGCCCATTACGGCTGCTATTTACCAGGACTTTTCTGCTGAGGTGGTGCCTATCAGCTTCCTCTACGGTAAAGATACCTTTGTCCTTTTCTTGCCCCGAGGTCCAGCCCACACTATGGGAAGGGGGCAGGCCAGCTGCTTTTACGCCCATCATTTCAGTCGGCCTAATGCTCATAGCTTGATCATTATCCAACTTTGACCACAGCTGTAAAGAGCTAGACTAGCCCAAATTCCCCCAATAATAAAAGGCAAAGTTAAAATTTGAATTTGTCTGTCTTCAAAAGCCAGAAAGCAAATTCATGTTGCTGCCACCAAAGAAACAGTCGCTCATGGTCTCTGAGGGAACTTACATAGACAGTTTTTCAGATCAGTCCACACATTTGTGACCCAACAATGGGTCATGAGATTGACCTGTGGGTTGTACCATGAATAACAAAATAGAAGAGACTCTAACAGAAAATGAATTTATCACTCAGGTAGTAAGTATAGGTTCATAAAACTTATTGCTTCTGTGATTTCTTTAAGCTTAGCTACCTTTATCTTTACGCTGGGAGTGAAAATACCACCCACGGAGTAGAGTTGTCATGAGGATGAAATAAAATTGATATACACAACATTCTCAACACAGGCTGGCACATATTTATCATTAGATAAATATTAAATACATACATACGTGTAGGTAAATGAGTGAGCTATGCTAAAAAGTATATTTTTAAACATAGATTGCAATCAACATGCTTAAAGATACTGAACTCATCTCTAGAACAGGAGTCAACAAATTTATGACCTCCAGTCTATAGTTTGTTTTGTAAATAAAGTTTTACTGACGTAAGGGCATGCTCCTTTGTTTATGCATTGTTTATGGCTGCTTCTTAGCTACACAGTATTTGCAACAGAAACTCTGTGGCCCACAAAACCTAAAACATGTACTGTCTGGTCCTCTATGTCCATACCTTTGCCTAGAGGTCATCTCTGCATGTGAAATACTGAATGTCTCTTCCCAAGCCTTGGGGCCTTGGTGTGCCCAAGCCCTGGCAGACACTGCCTCTGCAAACTGTTCTGGACTCTGTGGCTGCAGCATTTGGGTCTCCAGAGGCTCAATACCCTTCTGCTTTGGACTGATGCCTACGTGGTGTAAGGCCAGAGCCATGGTAGTATGGTCAGTGTCCCAGCAGGAAACAGATGGTGCCTCAAATTAAAATGATTTGAGGAGGAGTGTTTAATAAAGAGATGATCTACAAAGGTGAGAGCAGGGTACAGGAAAGTCACAGAATGCAGAGAAGTGGCAGAGTACTCAGAAGCAGTGAAAGTAGAGCTGTGGCCAGCCTAGGATGGAGGGGGCAGAAAGAGAGTGAAGTTCAAGATTGAGAGTCATTGAAAGAGGACCCCTTAAGTAGATCAGAGACTTCTCAAGTCCAGGGAGGCGAGCCAGTTCTAGGTGACCCCACAGTGAGAAGCCAGGAGAATAAATGCCTTGCTCTCACTCCTCCATCACTGATTTGTTGGGGTCTCCCTGGGTGAATAGGGCTCTTAGTGTGTTACTTCCCAGGGAAGAAAGCTGTATAGGAAAAGGTAGAAAGGGAGACAGAAAGGACAAACCAACACCAGCATGCAGCACTGACTCAGAACGCCAGGTATACTGCCATTCCCAAGCTCCCCTCCACCAGCAACTTTCCTTGCAGCATCAAGTCTGCAAGTCCATTGTTTGCTCTGGAGCCAATGCATTGCATATCATTTGTCTCTGCATTTTTTTCTGGATCTGTCAGTCATGAAATGGTTGTCTGGTTCATCTTCCTGGTTCTTATTCTCAGAAGAGGGGCAGAAGGGTATATGCATGCATATGTGTTATATGTGTGTGTGTGCACACGTGTCTTAGCAGAATCTGATTAATATGTGTAGACTTTAGTTAAAGTTCTTCACGTCCCATCTTTGAATTTTAGAAAGTAGCTGCGTCCCCTTCATCCCTACAGCTGTTCAACAAACAGGTGACCCAACCTCTGACTTCATAGAAAAAAAAAGTAAAACAAAACAAAACAACACAATCAAAACAAAACAACATCAACAACAACAACAAACCACTTAGGCTCATGAATGTCCCCAGAGTAATCTGCTCCTATCGATAAGAACTCCGGACCCCACTAAACCAGGCTTCTCCTGGCATCTGATATCACACAGAGAATGTCCCTTGGAGGCTTTTCCCAAAATGCATGCTTTATGAGAAACCACAGGCTCATAGTGAGGAAGAACATGGCTTAGGCAGCATAGCTATGCAACTATGGGGCTAGAATTCAGGCCTAGGGAACTCTCCTGGGTTTCCACCAAAATTTGAAGTCGATCTTAGAGCCCTGTGAATGATTTGGCAAAACTTGTAAATGTGATCTGCAGTAAGGCAAGCCTCCTCAGCAGATGGACCCTCAGGCTGCCCAGGAAACTGTGTGTGTACAGGCAGAATGGAGCACATGTTTGAAACAGATCAGCTCTCAAAGGGCACACTTCCACCTGTGACTGCTGACCTTGAACTTATTTTTTATGTTTCTGAAACTTAATTTTCTAGTCTTATACATTAGGTACTATTATCAACCAGGAAGTTGTATTAAATTTAATCCCATATGAGTAAGTATGTTGCGGGGGCGAAAGGCAAACAAATAATGCTTTTCTTTCCTCCCAAATGGAAGACTGGTGGAATATTTGCAACAACTTTTACAAAAACCCAGATGCCAACACATTTGAGTGTAGCTCTTAAGAGGTTTGTGCTCCATCCCTAAGAAATGGGGACCCTTTACAGGAGAGTGGGGGGAGACTCCTGATGGGTTAAGAATGCTTTCAATTTCATGGACTCAAGTGTAATTAAAACACCTTGAATTTCTTCTCCCTCCTTCTCCTCAAATTTCTTCAGAGAAATGAAGGGTTCAGACGCATAGCCCAAGTGCTCTGGCTTTAAATTAGACAACTTTGTCCTGACAGCAACCGAGTCACAGCTGTCACAGCTGATTATTTTTAGAGTTACTACTAAACTCTTTGTATGGCATGCGCTGCCACTGTTCAAGGCAAACAGAAAGACTTCACATTTTATCCTGACAGCTCTGAGCCAGCTACCTCCTCCTGTTCTTTATTTCCAGCCTGTCTTTGGAAGAGAGGATGGGGCAACCTGACAATCTCATAGTGAAGAAGGCAGACCCTTGTTACTACACCCAAGGGATTTAAAGCCCCCAAAGCGGAGCAAAACCCATTGCCTCCAGGAAGCCAAGGAGAATTATTCCCAGTGGCAGCAGCTGCTCCAGAGTTTCCTTTGGGTAAACCATCATCTTTCCTGAGAGGTACAGATGGATCTTGGAGTAACCATCCAATAAGAGTACCCATATGCAAATGATTCTAAGCATTGGCTAGCATTGGCTAGCTCGTGGGGGATGTCACAGTTTCCCTCCTGTGACCCAATAAAGCCACCAGCACTGAAAAGGCAGGCCTCGGACTGCAGCTCATGCAGACAGAAACATTCACTGCCAGAAGAGCACCTTCTAGATTGCTCCTGGAGAGTGGAGACAAAGGTCTCTGCTGTCCAAATTACAGAACCCAGAAGGAAAAAGACAGCATGATTTTATGAACATGGGAAAAGAAGTACAGCCAAGGCCCAAGGTGAACGTCTCTTCTTACATCCACTTTTTGTTGAATTATAGAAACAAATGCAAGGAGCAGCAGCCAAATACCTACCTTGGCTTTAAAGAGTTCTCTAGAAAGTGTTCAGAAAAATGGAGGGCCATCTCGAAGCATGAAAAGGCCAAGTATGAAGCCCTGGCGAAGCTCGACAAAGCCCGATACCAGGAAGAAATGATGAATTATGTCGGTAAGAGGAGGAAAAGGAGAAAGCGGGACCCCCAGGCGCCCAGACGGCCTCCATCATCCTTCCTGCTATTCTGCCAAGATCACTATGCTCAGTTGAAGCGGGAGAACCCCACCTGGTCCGTGGTGCAGGTGGCAAAGGCTGCAGGGAAGTTGTGGTCTGCAACCACAGAGGCAGAGAAGCAACCATATGAGCAGAGAGCAGCTCTTCTGCGAGCTAAGTACTTTGAGGATCTTGAAGCCTACCGTAAACAGTGCCGTGCCAGGAAGAATCTCCGGAGGTTGGCTAGAGGCCAGCGCAGAGGGAAAAACCAAGTCAGGCAAAACTGATGGATCCAGTTTGGAAAAATAAAATGCTGCTGAACTGTGTTGCCTGGCCCTGGTCTCATGAGTGACATTAGGGAAGCTTTCGCGGCTGTGTTGAAGTGGGTTGCTGGGTGGAGGAGTTGGGACTGGAGAATGATCCTGGGGAGGCTGGCTTTTGAGACAAGGGGGTGGTGGTGTCCAAATGGGCTGGCTTGTGCACATGGGATACAGCTAGATGAAGCTGGAAGTGATGGAGATAGGACCTTCTGGTTCCAAATGGGTCATGCAGGTGGTCTGATTGGGTGATGTCCCAGAAGCAAAGCATGAACACACACCACTGGGAACTCATCCCATAGGCAGGACCATGCCAGCAGAGCTGAGCTGGACCTATTGAGAACCAAGGGTTTCATTCCAGATTCTGAACCTCCTGTAAGGCTCAATTACCCTTAGGTGGGCCAAGATGAAATCCCAGGGGTGCCCCCCTTAATCAGGGTGAAGCTCGACACTACAGTAATTTGGTAAAGTAAGGCCTCTGACTGCAGCTCCCAAGTAGACCTCATCATTGTCCTGTGCCCAAATACGTACCACTGAATTTATGACCATCCGACACCTGTTCCTCTTCCTCTTGGTCACACACAGCAATTTAACTCCCTTTTGTGACTTCCTTTGTGATCATGACTTGAGCAGAGAACAGAATCCCCCTGATCAAGGTGATTGGCTCAGCAATGGTCCAATCAGAATGGACCTCTGGCATACCATAGGAGTGCTAGGGGAGAATGCAGCCTGCATTTCCATCTCACAGCCTGAGAGTGAGGCCATGATGGTAGATAGTCCCTGGCATGTACTCTCCTGGGCTTTTCACTAAAGATGAGCCCACAGGTTTCATTTTCTACAGGATGATTTGTGTCAAGTTTTCTGCTACTTAATAATTTGAGATGAATGGAGTTGTATTGTCTGTACTGTATCTGGATTTTTCTGGCAACAATATACAGGGCAGTATTTCATAACAATGAAGATGGATTGAAAAAAGATATTGTGAAATGGTTCTTTTTATTTCCTGGCATCAAAAAGACTGAGCCAAAAGACTAAACTGATTTTTTGGTCCCTACTTACATGTAAACAGACTCCCCCAACTCTATCTGTAACCCTACTTTCCACTTGCTACTGCGATTTTTACTTTTCAAAAGCAAAGCACATAGTTTGAAAACTAGAACCACGTAGACCTTTAGGGATGAGAGGTCATACAATGGAGTGATTGAGAAATCCAAGGTCTGCAATTGGGCAATGCATTCATAGAGTATTCCCGCATGCTAGACTCTGTGCTGGGTATTTAGGGGCTGGACAAGGACTGCTATGAGGATCCAGCCCCTTCAGACTTTTCCTTCTGATAACACAGATGGTCTTGGCATAAATCACAGCACAGTCAGGCATGGTGCTAAAAGTGAACCCACAAAATACTGTGGAGGGGCTGGGGTTCACCCACCAAGCCAATCACTGAAGTCTTCATGGAGGAAGTGGCTTTGCCTCACCTGGCAACCTGTCTTTATGCTGGCAAAATTCCCATCCCCGTTGCCCACAGCTGCTATTCCAATTTGGCTCTGCTTCCCTCAGCTCATCCTCCACCTTCTCAGGGGACATCCTCATTTTCTGCTTCATTGAGAAAACAGAGATCATTAGATGTAAGTGCTCACAGTTTTCTTACTCAAAATGCCATCCACACCCATCCTTCCCTCCTGGTCTCGCACGCCTCCTCCTCTTTCTCTCTTCCCCTGCCTCTCTTATGCCTCTATTCCTCACCATTAGGATGCTGACCCTTCAGCCACTAAGCTTGTCCAGTTTTACTTGATACTGTGATATGGTGACTCCAAGCTGAGCAATGGTAGGACCTTGGGCCAGTCCTCATTCCTATGAGCCTCCTCACATTTCTTATCTGGGAGATAGGGATAATGTCTGACTCACACATGTACAGTCCTGAACACCCAACATGTAGTATGCTGGACACTCTCTATGGTGGCTGTTTCATGATCCAATCCTCCTGATGTAGACACACCCTGGTATAATCCCCTCCCATTAGCTGTGGACAGGACCTATAACTTACTTCCAGCTAAGAGAACATGGCAAAGGAGACAGACTGTCATTTTCATGATTTTGTAATGATATCTAATACACCATCACCTTGCTAGCCAATCTGCCTTGGAAATTCTGCCCCTCCCCCCACAGTTCAATTAAACAAGCAGCCAACTTCAGAAAGTCCACGTGGCAAGAAACTTTGGGGCTCTTCAGCAGCTGAAGGCAGGCTCAGACCAACAGCCAGTAGAAAATGAAAATCTCAGTACTGTGCAGGCTACAGTAGTCACACAATTGGGGTGGTGGATCTTCCTCCAATCAAGCCACCAAATGAGAACCCAGCCCTGGCTGAAGACCTTGATTGCAGTCTTGTGAGACCTCAAGAAATGGACCCACCTAAGCTGTTCCTGACCCACAGAAGCTGTAATAAACATAGGTTAGGATGCAGAAATGTTTTAACTGTGTAAAGGCATGTTGTTTCAAGTCACTAAACTTGTAATTTGTTACACAGAAATAGATAACTAATACACTGCACGATGAATACTAACTTTGTCATTATTCTAGGAGAGGCCATCTTTGGCATTATTTCTCCCTCCAGCCTTTTTCCAACCTTTATAGTTTCCTGTCCTTGGTTACAAACCCTTGAAGGTAACCCCTCTGCAGCAGTTCCCACGGAACCATTGTTCTCAGCCCAAACTGTGGGCACCTGGAGGACAGTGGCTGTGTGATGCCCACAATCCTCTCTGCAAAGAGGTGACCACAGCTGGGCCCCAGCCCATGTGACACCACTTTCTAGTTTCCTGTGTGATTAATGATGTAGTAAGTCAGAGATCTGACAACAGTGTATGGCACCCCTGCAGAAAACAAACTCTATTAATAGTCCTTTATGAAAAAGACAACAGGAGGTTATGAATCTGCTGGCTTCTGATGACTGCAATGTAATGACAGTGGAGGGAGACAGGGTGGGGGAGCCTGGACCTTAGATGTGGGAGCAGCCTCACAGACTCACTCAGCAGGGCTCAGGTGCCCCGTCCTCTGAAGGCAAAGCCTCTAGACCCATCACTGTCTTGATGACCAAACCCTCCACTCTAGCCTTCCATCCTGTGTTTGTGTAACATTAATGTATTCACTCATTCAACAAATATTTATGTGAATCTTACACCTGCAAGATACCAGTCCAGTGACTGTTCTGATGCTAGGGATACATCAAGGGCCTTAATCTCTTGCATGCTAGGGAGGAGGAAACAGACAATAAACAAATAAACAAACACATCAGAATATTTTTTGATAGAGTCAAGTTCTCTGAAGGAATAAACCAGGTTGATAAGGTAAACAGTGACAGGTGGGATGGTGGGTACTTGGAATGGGTGGCCAGACGCTCTCTGTGGGATGACATTTCAGTTTAGACTTAAAGGACAAAGAGCCAGGGGCATCAAGATCCAAGGGGAGAACCCTTCAAGCAGCAGGGCAGCAAGTGCAAAGGCTCTCGGGCAGGATTGAGTGCAGCATCTTAGTGGAACAGAAAGAGACCAGACTGACTGGAAGTGAGGCAAGTAGCGAGATGTGGTTGTAAAGGTGCAGGCTTTGGTTAGGGCTTCACTTTGAAATATAAGTACCACAGGGAGCCATAGAGGGGTTTCAGCAGGAGGAAGTCATGTGCGTACATACATCTTTGAGGTCTTGTTGGTCATTCTAATCTTCAGAGACTATCAAGTACCAATGAGAGGATGCTGCCCTCTGCAGTGACTACAAGAGAAAACGGCAATGTGGAAGCCTCCAGACTCATGACATCTTCCCATATGGAGTGGAGATCACAAGGAGCCTCCACATGGTCTCTCTAGAAGGAACTATGAGGGCTGCACAACTTTCTGACTGTGATCTATTTTCCCAGGAATAGGGTGGGGACCATGAGTGGCAGAATGTTCCGGGAAAACACTTCTTCCTGGGTCTCATATTTCCATGAGGGTCAATTTCCTCTGGATCAGTGGTTCTAACTCAGTGCCCGTTAGAATCACCTGCCAGGCTCAGAACCCTAATCAAGTGCTGCCCACACCAACCCCCTGAGTCTGACTCAATGTTTCTGGGGGTTGGACCTGTGAGATGCATGTCTATCATTCCCATGTATCTCTGATGCTGCAGGGCCCAGAACCACAGAAGGATCCTTCTCCTTCCTTCATCTTCTCAGTCACTTTTTGGAAGGAGGTAAGAGGTAGTCTTAATTATTGGTGAGCTTAGGGGGAACTGGCCCTGCTCAGCTCAACCTCCCTCCTTTCTTCCTTTCTTCCCCTCTCCCTGCAGTGTATATTCAGGTCTCCCTTCCAATTGGTCCCTCACTAATCAAGGTGACACTCTTGATCCGCATCTGGCTCTCCTCAGCATCTGTCAATCGATTCTGCACTGGAGAGGGAAATGAGTATATTTTATTGATTGAGTTTCCCTCAAATCACAACAGAGAAGTTGATCCTGGTTGCAAAACAATCGATGGGCATCTGGACTATAAAACCTCACTGAGACTTTACCATTGCTTTCAGCCTCCACTAAACATAATCAACTGGGGGCAAAGAAATCTAGTCCTTTAGTCTAGTCCACATCAGGACATAGTGAGGTCATGATGACAAGGTCACAAAGGCAGTTGTACCCTCTCTGTTCTGTCCTGTGACCTCTTGTCACACTTCCACAAGCAATAATGCCCTTGAGGTGTACTGAGAATAAACGGACTGTCATGGACTGACATGTGAGAAGTGCCCTAGGAATGGGGATGCCTGCCCTGGTCTCTGAAGCATGGGTTAGAAGGCAAGAAAACGCAAAGGCAGTTTCAAGCAGGAAAGACAGCTCAGCCTCGTGACCCATGGGGCTGGTTCTAACCTCTGATTACCAGTGACACTGTGAGCCTGCTGTGACCAGGCCATTCTGGGGAACAGGTGCCCGACAAGAACTCTCCCTAGCCCTGGCCCTCTTTCCTACCCTTCCTCAGCTGTAGCTGGCAAACTGTGTTTCTAAGAGCCTCCCCTTCAGCAATGCAGTGTTTTAGAGGCTGCCTGTCACCTATAAGACTCGACATAGCGATGTGAGGCCACTGGGGTCTTGCCAGATGCACTGTCGCTGAACTTCTGAAATGTTCCTGGTCTCCCTGCCTGATACACACACCCTGTGTAGACCCCACTGAGTGTGGGTTGCACCCAGAGACTCAATCCTAATGACTAGAATGAGGCAAAAGTGATGAAATCTCACCTGATGTTAGGCTATGTAGGCCTGTGGCTCTCCCTTCTCTTCTCTCTTGCTTGCTTAAAGCATACTGACAGGTTGAAAGTGGCCCCACAAAAGGCTCATGTGGCAGGGACAGAGGGTGGCTGTTGGCCAACAGTCTGCAAGGAACCCAAGCCTGCTAATGACTGTGAGGAAGCCAGGAAGAGGACTGATCATTCCCCAGGTGAACCTTGAGGTTCTGCAGCTCCAGGGGACACCTGTACCACAGCCTTGTGACAGACCAGCTAGGGCGCACCTGATTCCTAACGCACAGATACTGATAGATGTTGTTTCATGGCTCTACTACTTCCAGGTAATTTGTTGTAAACTGGAATAGATAATGAATATAGATTTAGGTATCAAGCAAAAGATAGTAGTGCTGTGACACATATTTTAAAGGAAAACAATGTATGCTGGCTTTGGAACCAGACAGTGGGCAGAGGCAGTGAATACTCTGAGGAAATTGTTATGGAAATCTCCAATTGCCTCATAAAGACCGTTCACAGAAAGGTAGACTTGGAGGATGAAAATGAGGAACACATCACTGGAGGCTGATAGAAGGGAATCTTTGATAGCTAGTGGCAGAAAGCTTAGCAACACCTGTCTGTGGCTTTGTGGCAAGAACATGCATCTCATATATTTAGCCATCTAGCTATGGAGATGTTCAAGCCAAGTGTTGAAGATGATATACGAGGAGAGGAAAAAGTGTTCAGCATAAAGGATTGTTAGTGTTGGAAGTTCTTAGTCTTCCAATATAGCAAAAGATGCTAAAGTTAGGAAATGGCTTTTGAACATTGTCCAAAAAAAGGCAGTCTGTAGATAAAGCTAAGGATGTGACTAGGTAGCTTTTGGTTAAGACCTCAGAAACATCAAAGAGTCACACAAAGCCCTTTTAAAATGTTTAGAGTGGGCCTTGGAAGTCTCCAGACCAAACATTAGGGACTGTAGGAGACAGGGGTATGCTTTATTCTCTGCAGCAGGAGGCTTAGGGAGAAAAGGGTTTAGTTCAAACAAAACAGTGGGTGTGGCTTTTGTGCACAGAGGGAATCTCAGTGAGATTTACAGAAACCCCACAGTTTGAGAAAACAATTCTCAGACTGACAACTGGGACCAAATGGGACCAAGACAGCACAATATAAAAAAGGCCACACGACCCCAAAAATTCTCAACAAGAAGCAGGCTGAAAAACCAAGTCAGCTTCAAACACATACTTCCTTGGGACTCAGGATGTAGCTCAGTGGTACAGCACTGTATTGATTTGATCTGGTGGCCCCCCAAGGCCTCATGTAATTTGGATAGGGCTGAGTCTGGCGTTTGTGACTGGTTTGTTGTCTGGAGCTGGAATTGGTGGTATGAATGCTACACCCACCCGGGGTGGAGCTGACATACAGAGTAAGGACAAGAGGAAGGTGTGTTCTCTCTCTCTCTGTGGTTTGCCTTGCTGTTTGGTGGCCGCCATGAATGGCTGCCCCACCATGCCACGCTGCCTTGGAGCCAACTGAGTATGGACTGAAAACTCAGAGAACTGTAAGAAATAAACCTTTCCTTCTCTAATTTTGGGCGTCAGGTATTTTGTCTCGGCAGCAAGTGAAAAGTAACTAAGACAAGCACTCACCTAACATTCGAGAGGCCCTGGATTCAATCCCTAGCACCAAGCAAGACATATGCTTCCTTCCACGAAGAGGGAAGAATGACTCAGAATTACCAAGGGCTTAGAAGGTGAAGCTAAGACTCACAAAGAATCTGACACAGTCTTTGAAACCTAATCAAGACACTTCTGGCATTTTTCTGGTTGGATTTCAAAACTGTTATGGACCAGTACCTCTTTGTTCCTCACTTCTTCTATGAACAGGATGCCTAGAACCTTTGCCCTAACCTATCCCACCACTGTAGGTTGGGCACATGGGGGCAGGTCATTTCTCTGTTTAGTTTCACACATTACCACATCCAGACTAAGCAACTTTCTAGGGCCTGTACTTAAGGAGCTACAGACAAAGGAGCCACATCCACACCTGGGTCTGCTCAGGATGGAGTCTCAACTTAGAGCTGGGGAAGGAGTGGCCATATTCTGTAGGTGGAAGGGATGTGACTCACTGGGAGTGGGAAGGTAGGTTGTGCTGAACTTGACTGGATATGGCCTCTGCCTCCTGTGTTCCTGCCTTTGTGCAGTCCCTTCCCCTTGTGTGCACTGGACCTAGTGATTCACTTCAGGTGCTAGGTCATAAAGGTCTGGCCCTTCTGTCTCACTCTCACTTGGCTTACACAGATGAGGCCAACAGCTGTGTCCAACCTCCCTTTTGGAAAGAACCTGAGATGTATGTTCTTGTCTCTTGTCTGTCATAATTTCTTGTAATCTCTTGCCACAGTATGGAGGAACTTGAACCCACAAATACCCAACAACCATGTGCATATGTTTGGTAGCAATCCTTCCCCCAGGTGGACTCTGAGATCCCTGCAGCCCTGGTGGATGCTTTGAGTGCAGCTTTAGGAGCAATTCAAAGCCAGAAATCCAAGCTAAGCCACACCTGGCTGCCTTACACATAGGAAATATGAGACAATGAATATTACTTCAAACTACTATGATGGGACAATTTGTGACACAATAGAAGGTACCTAATACACCCATCCCAAGATCCTGTTAGAACCTTATTTTCCCCCAGAAACACTATGCTGCCTCCTCTAGAGCCCAGGGCCTTTGCACATGCTACTCTGGGCCAGGCTCATTTCTATCTTCTACATTTGGGAAACTTTCACCTGTCCTACAGGACACAGGTGAGGTATCCTTTCCTTTAGGAAGTCCTTTTTAAACCTTTTGCCTGCCACCTCTGTGCTCTCGTAACAGCTTATGTAAGTTCATACTCAATCCTTGCAACTCATGTCGTTCATTTGTAAGTCAGTGCATCTCACATCATAACTAGTTTGTCTCCTCAGCTGGTGGACAAGGGCTGTATTCATCCCAGTGCCCTAAAACTTAACACAACATTTTGCATGGGATAAAATAACAATAGCAATCTTTTATTAAATGCCTATGCTATGCTTGATGTTGGCTGAAGAAATTTAATGTAATTGTCTTCATTAGAAAAGCAGTGAGGGAAGTGTTTTAAACTCCTCATTCTGCAGAGGAGGAACTTAGAAACCAGGATAGGTTTCCAGTTCACACGTGCCGGAATGATTGAATTCAGAGAGGCAGGTTGATCTTCTTGTCCTGTGCCTAGCAGCCCCAGAGTCATTTAGAGCCTCCCTGCTGTCAGGGATTCTTTACAAATACCAGAGCAGGTCCAGAAGATTTCCTAGGACCTAGATGTATACTCTCCGCTTGACTGGCTATTCAGTAAATACCTGGATGTATCCCTGGGTGCCTCTACAGAAGGACTTGGCTGGTACCCAGAGAGTTGGATGTGGAAGGAAACCACACCTCCAGCACTTTGGTTGCAGCAGTGCCTCTGGCTCACAGGCAGAATAAGCATTTGTCTTTTCTCACACCCTGTCATTATAAACCCTGTAACTTCTCCAATACCCATGTTAAAATGAACAGATGTGGCTCTGTATTTTTAATGCATTATGTGCAATTAGCAGCAGTGGGTATGGAAGAACTCTGCTGTCCCCGAGGCTGCCCCTGGTCCCTGCAGCTGTGAATACATTCACACTAAAGGATCTGGCTTTGCTTCTCTGGTCTGCATAGCCTTGGCAAGAGGATGAGGGAATTTCCATTTGCAGAGAGTCTCCCCAGGTAAGGTGCAGAAGTTCCATCATCCCTTCACTGCTACTTAATCCCTTTGATGTCCTATGCTTCCTCAACACTGTAAGAGGATGTCCTTTATGGAGGGCCCAAATGTCCTGGGCCAAAGAGATTTTCATAGATGTGAGGGTTATAAAGATCTGGGAAATGCAAAGGGCAAATGCTGCAGTACCCCAGGTCAACACAAGAGGGCGTCTGCATGGACGTCAGAAAAGATGGGGCCTGTTGCTGATGAGAATCTGGGAGGGCTCCCCAGTTCTACCCAAGGGGGAAGCACACTTTTTGTAGTAAGTATAATGGTTATTTCTCATATGTACTGGCTGACTATGCACTGGGCCTATTTCCAAGTGCTTCTCAGGCACCATCACCGTTAATTCCAGAGGCAGTGTCAATGCCTTCTCCACCCCCCAGCCAAAGACCACCAAGAATCCCTTGTAGTTGAACAACGCTGGGTTCATTGACTGGTCAGGGGGTGTACTTCACAGATAAGTGTGAGGTGTTTCAATAAGAAGCTGCTGGAACAAACTTACTATAAGACTGAACTTGGTTTGAAGAAGCAGAGTTTGGCCTGGATTGATGCTGCCAGGGAACAAGTGTAACTCTATGACTGGGGACTTAGTACATTTAATCTAGAAGGTGAGAGGACTAGAGCAAGATGAGAGCTGTGATTGGTAAAGAACCCAGCCTCACTCCATGAGCTGGGCTGTTGGGTCATATTTTTACATTTAGGATAAATTCCTTCTCATGGTCTGAGTTCAGATACGGTTTGGGAATGGACTTGTTTTTGTCTTAATCCACATGGCCACAGTGCAGCCCTGTGTGGAGCCAATACTATGCAAATTATTTTGTCATCAGAAGCCCAAGAGCTCAGTATGCATGCAGTCACGTCCTGTAGGTGCAAGGCCAGCTGTGTGGGGGCAGCCACAGCCCCAGGCCTCCTGCTGTCTGTCTCCACCCTATGCTACTGCACAGAAATGAACAAATGAACAAGCAAACAAATGTTCAGAGACATTAAGTGCCTTGTTCGAGTTGTCCCAACTAGGAAGCAGTGCTGAAATTCCAGGGCCATTGGAATTCCAGTGGGAACCAAGAGCCAGTGGGGGGATTGGCGGGATGCATTGTGATTGTGGAAAACCAGGCTGACCAGGAAGGGGACTGGCCAAGAAGGAGAAGTGAGAAAGAACATAGGTTTCAATGTTAGAGATCTCCACCTTAGGCTCTGTCCCTGCCACTTATTACCCATGCGGGCTGGGACAATTTTTTGACCATCAGAAATTCAGTTCTTTCTTCTCCATAATGGGAATACAAAAATCTGCTTTCCAAGCTTCTTATGATAATAAAATGAGACAATAGAGCGCAATACGTGGGAAACTTAACACCTTGAGCACTTATTACATTTAAGGCACATTTGCCCTTCACATGTACTAACTCATCTAATAGAGCAAGCCCAGGACGCAGACTCTGTTTTGACTTCTGGCTTGCAGGTGAGAGGATGGTGGCACAGAGAAGTTAAACAACTTGTCTGAGGTCACACAGCTACCACGCAGCAGAACTTAAGCATTCTGGTTCCAACCCCCTCATTCTACCACTTCTCAAGGTAGCTGTGGGGCTCCTTCCCCTCCCGTGCCACTTCAAATCATGAACTTCATAGCTCCAGTCATGTTTTGATGGAGATTTAATATGCTGAAAGTCCTCAGGCCTGAGACTTTTGATTGCAGATGGGTCTAAGCTGCTTGCTTGGCTCTGGTTGGGAGAACATTCATTTCCTTTTAGAAGGTCAAAACATTCCTGGCATGACAGATAATATAGATTCAGGTCACTGCAGTCAATAGATCAAATAAAGCATAGTGTTGCCTTATTGGTATTTCTACACCTTTCAGTATTAAAATCAAGGAAAAATGTTGGAAAATGGGTAAAAGCTAGTGTGTGGGAGATGACCCAATGCTGTGGCACAGTCCCCTTCCAGCAAGACTGATGTGTGAGCAGAAGGAAGATGGTCGCCAACAGGAAGTGGGTCAGACAGAGCCAGCTTCTGATTCTGTAGTGGCCAAAGCTGCTCAGTGTTGCTGTGAAGTACAGCTCCAGGCTGCTCAGCATTGCCCCTGGCCAGTCTGTTGGTGCGTTCATAGGCTCTGTCACAAGTTCTGGGAGGATGGGAGGTCAGGACTCCTGGGCCTAGAGACTCTAGTAACTGAGGTTCTTTATGGCTCAGACTCCTGCAGGCCTGGCTCCACTACCGCATGGGGGAGATGAAGGCCTGGAGCTCACATCAAGATTCTGCTATGTGCTGCAATCCTAGAGTACCACCATCAACCTCTTTTAGGCTCATCTGTTCTTAATTATATCTCAGAATCCCAAGGCATTACAACTCTGAGAATTTGGGGAATTTAGCTACTTAGAGGATTCATAATAATCACAGTAATCCTTGGTATTTATCAGGCTTCCTTTTCGCAGACTGCAAAAGCCAGCTAGACAACCCGGTGGTTGTGAGGACAATCTGGAGTTGCTCTTAAGTTCTCTTCATGACTCCTTGGCCCGCTGTCTGCATTATTTGGTTAGGAGCTGGGTGAAAAGAGTCTGCATTATTTGGTTAAGGAGCTGGGTGAAAAGAGTAGTTTTCTCCATTACTTTTTAAGGGAGACCAAAGATAAGAAAAAGAGGTTGCAACAATGTGGAAGGGCCACTCGGGCTGCTAGCCAAGTTGGAGCCCTCTTCTGAGGACTGTGCTGCTCCTCCCAGCTTGTCACTGAAGGGACGCTTATGCCTGCTGGACTTGCTCCTTTGTAGCATCAGGTGATTGGACAAGAAATGGACACATGAGTAATAAGCAGAGCCAAGCAGATTTTCTCTGTTGACAGTTTGATAAGAGCTATAGAAACCAAATCAGTTACTTGAGTCCCTAGAGCTAGGAGTGGCCACTTGGGACTATGTACACTGACAAGCTGGGAGAAGGGGATCAGCCTATGTAACCCAAGCTTTACTCTCCAGCACTTTCTGCCCCACGAATTTGTTCAACAAACACCCTACTTCTGAAGCCAGTGCCATCACATGAGGCTATTGTTGCAGGAAGGCAAAACACTGCAGATAACCTGCAACCCCTAAAAATGTTGTTTTCACAGACACACCATGCCTGCCTTCCAGCTGCAGCAGAAGCTGAAGCCAGGAGCCATGCACAAGACATGGGAACAATGCTACTTTCCATGGATTGGGGACAGACAGCACCACAGAGAGCTGCATATGGGCCATTCCAGAGACCCCTGCTGAATTATCAGAAGGCAACATGGGCCTCCCCAGAGCCTCCAGGGTGTTGAGCATGGCTGTCTCTGACCTTCCCAGCTTGAAAAGGGACTGAGCAAAGTCCCTGCAAAGGAGCCATTGTTATAACACAGCACAGCTATCTGCTCCCCATTGATCTGACAGTGGCAGCAAGGACTGAAAACAGCAGACAGAGGCCCAGGGAGCACGACTGGATGAACAGCCCTCATTGATCTATTTACCTGCTTGATGGCTGGCAAACTCTGTGACTGAAAGGCTGGATGGTAGGTCTGAGCCGGAGGGGCACCTTAGAGAGACCCCAGGATGGCACAGGATTGTCACAGATGGGGAAAGCAAGTGCCATAGACACTACTGAAATGTGATCCTTACAATTTCTATCAAGGGAATCCAAATAACTCCCATTGTTTATGGGACAGTCTTCGGGACAGAGAAGGGGCTGTGCTCTGTAGCTATTTCCCATAGGGAGGAAAACAAAGAGAATATTTATGTGACTCCATAGGACTGAATCATAAGCTCTTGGGATAAAAGAAAAAACACACAACTTTACTACCAAGATAACAATGTGTTGTCACTAATACAGACCTCCTACCTCCCGAACTCCATGGGACACAAAGAGTTGTCCCAGCCATGCAGCATGGGGGACAGGGTTATGAGGACAGCAGCTTTCTTCGAGCCTTTGCTGAGTGCATTTTTAGGTCATTCTTCCCCATCCTGGTGCCAGTGAATCTCGGGCAGGCAATTCATAAAAAGCTCCTTCACGTCTTATTAAGCAGAGTGTGCACACAGTCTTCTGCCCCTTGCCCCTTATTTAAAGTGGTGTGGAATTTAGTCTCTGTAGCTTTGGTGGCAAATGGCTGCAACTAAGTGGGAGCTGTCTGCCTGCCTGGTCTGCTGCAGTCTCTGATTCCCATTCTTGCTTCTCATGGGATGATAGCCTGGTGAAACTCTTTCTAGATTGCTGTGATTTGAGTCTATTCTCTCAAGGGTTGGGTTTGTTCCCTCCATTTCAATTAACCCACAAGTATCTCTGACCTAAAATTCCCAGGAGTACCTGTGTCATGTACCCACCTGGTTCCCTAAGACTTTGTCTTCTCAAGAAGTGCCAGCCAGACAAATGTAGATTTTTGCCCTGCATGGTTGATATGGACAGTCTGTAATTCCTACTTCAACCAGGATCACCATAATCATGAGTATTGGCTTTTAAGGAAGAAAGAACTAGTTTTGAATTCTGTACATGTTACTGATTAACCATATGGATTTTGCCAAGTTACCTAACCCCATTCTTCTGAGCCACATTTTCCTCACCCATGTAAAGGGGATATTAGAAGCAGATCATAACTGGTATAAAATAAATGAGATAATGAACATAAAGAACTTAGCACAGTGCATCACATCTAAAGCTAATATGTAACATTTATTGAGAGCTTATAATATATTAAGTTCTGTGTAAAACATTGTCTTATTTAATCTACACAATCACCCTGTGAGCTCTTATTATCTTAAATTTTTAAATGAGAAATCTGAGGCTTGAAAGGTCAACAGCTAGTCAGTGCTTGAGTAAGCACTGGTTGTGACCTCACAGAAACCAAAGATTATGATTTATCTAATTCAGTGTCATAGTACAATATCTATTACACAGCAGACACTCAAAAGATGTGTTGAATGAATGCACAGCTTACAAGTAAGTGTCCTTTGCATAATTGGATTGAGAGCTTACCTCTGCTGATTTATTATTGGTTTTTATTTGTGTGGGATACTATGCTGCTGTTTTATTTCTGTCAGTGCTTGTATTCTTCTCCCTTATATGGCTATTACTGGGTCTTTTAATACATTGAAACCATTCGAATGAACACAGTTCCATACCACCTCCTCTTTAATCAGAGAATAAGCCATTCTAACTCACATGTTCAGCACCTCGGACAGAGCTATGGTGTGTGTGCCTGTGCGTGTGCATGCATGTGCCAATGTGCAGTCAGTATTGGATTTGCATTTTAAAACTATTTACATTAAATGTGTGACCCACATATGAGAAAATATTGCATTCTTCACTTCTTGCTCAGTGATTTGGGCTCTCTTCTTCCTCAGAGTCTATGAGATAAGACAAGATTGCCATAAAGATTTTATGAGTCCAAGGAAACACTACTGAAGCAGGATTTATTTCAAAAGCATCATTCTGAAACTGTGGGATGTTGTTTAAAGGGGAGGCAAAACTCATCCTGATGGGATACTTATACTCTAAGAAAAAGCAAATGTTGTAGAGTATCCTCATAATGCTTACTAGATTAAAAACTTCTTTAATTTGCTTAAAATCAACAAACTACAGACAAAGTACTGTCAGTGTCTCTAGGCCCATACTTGAAGCCAGTGATAAATATGACTCTTTCCCTGTCTGCACTAAGACAGCAGGACGGTAAAGACTGTATTAATACTTTTGGACTTTCGTTCACTAGGACAAAAAAAATGTACGTATGGTGAGAAGTATGTGCCAGGCACTGTGTTGAATGTTGCAAAGCAAAAAGGCAAATTTTCTGGACTGGGAGACCTCACCAAGTGCTGGCAGAGAGATATGCACCCACATACGTCGAACTAGGCAGTGAGATAAGGGTTGTGAGAGAAACAGGTGCAGGTGTTTGCCAACTGGAAGCACAATCCAGAATTGTGTGGAATGTCCACTGCCTTTTGTCTAGCTGACAAACTCCTATTCGTTCTTCAAAAACTTGAACCTGTGAATTCTTTCTTCATTCTCCAAGACAGAGACAGTCTCTCTCCAACCCCTGGGGTTTTCATGAAATCTTGGAGAAAGGAAAGTAGAGATGACAGAAACTAAGTAATTAATGTATACACAAAGTGCTCTTTAGGGGAAAGGGCAGAAAGCAATTAACAGTGAAGGAAGATGTGGAGACATTTGAATTGGATCTTGACAAAGATGGAGATGTTCATTCTGCATGGAGAAAACAGGAAGAATGAAGATGTGACAGGATAGCTAGTGATGATGTGTTTACAGAATGGCAAGTAGTTTGGGGTGGCAGGACAAGGCATATAGAAATTACAGGGGAGCTGGTGATGATGTGAGAAGTAGCAAAAGATGAAAGTGCTGACTTAGGACAGCGTCAGGCTATAAAAATCCCTCTGTAAGTAGTGGGAGCTATCGAAATACATTTCAAGGGGCTGGGGCAGTAGCTCAATGGCAGAATGCATGCTTAGCATGATAAGGTCTTGGGTTCTGTCCTCAACACCAGAAAAATATGTATAATAAACATTTTATCTTTTACTGATTTTTCTGTACCTAGAAAGTAATATAAACTTGCTGTAAAACCTACAGAAACTTACAAAAGAACATAAAGTAAAAGATACATTAATATCCCACTCAGAGCTAAGGATGCTAACTTTTTTCTCCACTTTTCCACTTTTTATAACTATTATATATGTACGCATATAAAAATTTTACTTCATGCTATATATTCAGGTTTGTATCCTGATTTTTTCACTTAATATCACATATTAGGCATTTTCCAATTTCTTTTAATATCCTCTGAAACTGTGATTTTAATTGCCACATGTTTTATCAGCCCTGTTCATGGCAATTTGTTGAACCATTAATGTTGCACAGATACTGTTGTCTTTTCCCTCTATAGTAAACAACACTTCAGTGAACATCTTTGTATGTATCACTTTACACTAACTTCTTGCTATTTTCTTGGTATAAATTCCTAACAGTGGTATGGGCATTTTATATTTTAATCATTACATGAAATTGCCTTCCAAAAAGGTCTTGCCAGTTTATAATCCCACCAACAGAGCCTGTGACTCAAAGAGGTTAAATGATTTGCCTAAGACTAACCAGCTTGTGATTGAAGAGCTGGGAGTCAAACGTGGGTGCTGTTTCTACAGGATGATGGCAGAGCTTCAGTGGGGAGATGGGGCGTGGGGTGGCTAGAGGTAATCGAGCCAATGGGACTCAAACTGCCTCCAGGGTAGATGAGTAGTCTAATGAGATAGCTTTAAAGAACAGGCTGTCAATGAACACCACCCTAGTTTCATAGTTTCTAAAGCTGCTTATGTGTCATGGCTCTTTCCAAGGAAGAGTGATCAGACTGAAGAGACATAAAATATATCTACCTCTGTCTTCACCAGAATTCCTTTGTAGATTCAGGTGTTGGGATGACATTAGTAGGAAGGGCACATGTAAAAAGTTGTCTGTTTTTCTGAAAGCTGGTTCAAGAAGGACTCCCCAGGAAGGCCCTGGGGCTGCTGATGAGGTCATCCTTGGGCATTGGCTTCAGTCAGTCACAAAGAGAACCTCAGGGGCCTACTTCCAGGGCTCAGAACATGCTTTCTCAGTTGTCTCATAATTCAGAAATCATTCCATAAAGGATCGAAGATTCAGGTTCCATCATGCTCTCAACCCTCCTACGTTGAACTACTAGCTAACTTCATGGCCACAAATGCAATCACATGAGATGAGGGACAGCGTGAGGACCAGACTCAGGGAAGTCACCTTGTCAAAACTCACTCTCATCCCTTGAAGGCTTGAGAGAGGACTCAGAGTCACATACTCAAAAAATCCCCTCAAGGACACCTCTAACTAATGCTTGTCTAGCTCCTGTGTTATATGCCAGTGGTCACCCCAGGGAGTGATTAAACTTCAGGTACAAGAATGATCTATGTGCCGAGTCAAGGTTTGACTCCAGCAACTACCTCTTATTTAGGTGTCGGCCAACTATATAAACCTTTTCCTGCAAGATGGACAATTAACTACCTGTAAACAGGTGCTGTATTCCTCTCAGTAGATGATGTGTTGGTGTAAAAGCATCAGATAGACAGAGGATTCCAATTCTGAGACTGCTAGTAACCAGTTGTGTGTTGCTGGGCGAGTTACTACATAGTTTTGAGTTTCAGATTATTTCCTGGACTGTAAGTGATGATGGGTTTACCTCACTGGTGGGTTATAAGGATCAAATGAAATGTCAGTAGTATGGCAAATGGTGGGTGCTAGTGAGATGTTGGGGCCCCTCGTGATTATCTTTCTCTAATTAGAATTTCTCAAAGGTGGTTTCTAATGCATCAAGTTGACCTAGAATGAGTAGTTAAAATGTGGATTGAGTCCTAGCCCTACTATACTGAGTGACAGTTGGTGAATATGGCGTCAAGAAACTTCTGTTTATTTCTGAGCAGTATCCATGGTGCAAAGAAGTTAGAAAGCCTCAACAGTCACCTTATGGGCATAATCCAGAACTTCTTGAGTGGTCCACAGTCAAGGATCTATCTGATCCCCTGATCTAGGGAACAGGTTCTATTTTTCAGGGCATCTCTTTTGCTCAGTCTCAGCAGCTTTCTTTTCTTACAGGCTTGGGAAAGTAGAATAGGGAGAGCATTGAGAAAAGCCCATGTAGAACAGGACTTGAAGTATTTCTATAATCTTTAACATAGCCACGAGGAGAGGATCAGTCATGGGGAGAAGTGGGGTAGGGCAGGGGCCTAGGGACAACACTTGCAGACTGGTATCCAGTGTCTGCTCCACAGCAGACACACAGTCCACTCCTGTGCAGTTCAGCATGACAGAAGGCTGGGCAATATTCTGGGCATCAACACATCCAATTCCAGTCCTGCCCTCCATTGGAGTCAGAGCTCCCAGAAAGGCTGAGTGCTGTTCTGTGTCCTCCTGTTGCCTTATCTGCCCTCTTTCTCTGTGGTCAGCTTGTTCCTCACACCCAGTTATGTGCTCTGAAATCGACTCCTCCCGAGGCTGCCCTGATGCTATGTTAATCCAGGCCTCATCTGTCTCTCCGTGGTTCCTACAACGATAAGCAGTTCCAGCCAGGATGGCCCTTCAAAAATGCAAAGCTGACCATGTCACTCCCTTGCTATAAACTTTTCAATTCCTCTCCATTGCCCACAGAATAAAATACCAGTAACTTGTCCTCCAGCTACCTCTCCAGCCTCCTCCCCTCTCATCTTTCCACAACTTTCTGTTACTGTCTTGAGGCACAGACCTGGGAACTGGTCTGGCCAGTTTCCTTGAAGACCATGCTTTGCAATTTCAGCCTCTGGCGTTCCTCACTGTTGCTGTTCCCAGTCCACTCCTGTGCAGTTCAGCATGGGCAAGAGAGACAGGAAAAAGACAATTATTCCAAGTATTTCCCCAACCTAGGCACTCTTACCATGCTATGCGCATAGTAAGAATTTTATATTCAATTTCTCATTTGAATTCTCACAGTATCCCCACGAGACAGAGACAAAGAACAAAAGGCTCAGAGAAATTAAATAACTTGCCCAATGTCATGTGATCGTACAAGTGGTACAGATGATTCTGAAACCCAGATTGTTCAAATTCCAAGATTTATCGGAAGACTACATCAAAGAAACACACACTATTCAGATCTACTTTCAATGGTCTGTGCAGAAGAAGCTTCCCAGTCTGAACAGAAACCCCTTAAGATACACTATCCTCAACAACCTGAGTGTTCAGCCCAGCTTATGGGGGAGGCAATGTTACTACTGCAAGATGATTAGGACAACAATGAATTTAAATCCCAGCTGCTGCTGAAGAATATCTGCTTCTGAATTCAATTTGGTTCAATGCAATTCCATTTAACTCAGTGTAGTTATCGAGTGCCCACCATGAGCCCTGCAAGGCCAGCTGTAAGAGGGCCAGAGACCAGGGCAGAGGCTCCTGTTAGGAAATCGTCACCAACCCAGGGCAGTGACTGGGATGTTGGTAACCAGGGTTTACAGCAGGAATCCTGTGGCCAACCCTGAAGCTCTTAACAGGAGAAAGATCTGCCAGGACTTGTGTTAGCTGTTGGTCAGCTTTGTGTTCAGTGGCTAACTAGAATAGTGAGTTCTGTGGCCATATTTCTTAAAAGATAAGCATATAAAGATACTATGAGTTCAGTCTGACAGCTATCTTAAGACATAAAGAAACAAACATATTGAGTGGATGAGGGTATAGACTCTTGTGACAAAGAATCTGACTCCATACTTCCCAGCTTGAACAGGCTATGTTAATTTTCCAAGTCCCAGTTGGTTTCCTCATTTGCATAAGAGGAATGGGAATAATAACTTCTTGATAAGATTACTGAAAGGGTTAAGAGAGATTATGCACATAAAGTGCCTAGCACAGTCCCATGTGCTTAGAAAGAATGCAAGAAGTGTTAGTTAATACCATTCTTATTCTGGACTGGTTAGCTTGGAACAAGCCATAATAACTCCAATACCTAGCCTGGTCACTCATACTAAGTAATTGCCTCTTGAATAAATGAATGCATAGGTAGCATGTACAACTTAGGAGGCTGCCACCAGCTAGAGGACACTGGATACTAAGTTAAAGATTTGGACTATACCCTATGGGTGGCAAGGGTGAGTGAAGGGTTTCCAACAGGGAAACAGTATGGCCAAGATGGGCATTTAGCAGGCTCACACTGGGCCAGAAGAGGAGATGACAGTAGGGAGCCATTCTGGAGGCTAATAGGATGTTATGACAGTATCACCGATGTGAGAGCACCTGAACAAGGTCAGGGGACCTGGTGGTACAGAGAAAGAGAAAAATAGAAAGGTATTGAGGAAGTAGAGGTGGTAGGACTTGGCAATTAAGGGAAGGGAGCAGGTGACAACTGACCCATTCTGTATAATGTCCATACAGAAATCCTTCCACACAACAGGCTGACAGGCCTTGGAGCTTATAGCTCACAGCTGGGGCCAGCAGCCAGGTGCAGGAAGGGGCTTCCCCGTTGGCAGACAGGCCTCTGCTAAGGGACGGAAGTCATTCTTAATTGCAGCATGGTATTCAGGGGAAGTCACCAAGGCTGGTTAGAAAATGAAAACCTCTGAAAACAGTCCAAACAAAGATGAAGCGACTCCCCTTTGATTGTAGCTATTTAGTGCTAGGCACCATCACCAGACTGTGCTAATTCAGTCTTCAGTATGACTGTGGAAGGAATTCACTACTCATTCTACAGATAGGGAAACTGAGGCTCAGCTGTTTTTTTTTTTTTTGAAACTATGACCCAGTTTTCACTGGAGGAACTAGAATTCAAGCCCACCTCCCTGACTCCAAAGTCCATCTTCTTTCCTCTACGATGTATTTCATAATCTTTAATTTTAAAAGGCCCATTTCTTCAGACAGTCACATACTGATGGTGGCACTGTAAAGTGATCGAACGCTTTTAGAAAGCAATTTGGCAATAAGAATCAAGAGTCTTAAAAATATTCATTCTGGGAATTGCTCCTAAAGAAATAATCATAAATTCAGAAAAAGCTTTACACACAAAAATGTTCTTTACAGAAATATTTATAACACAAGCAACTAGAGACAGTCTTAATGTTCACAGCAAGAGAAATGGTTAAGTAAATTATGATATACCCACTTAATGGAATATTTTGAGGCCAAGGATTTATAATAACAGAGGAAATGCTAATAAGTTGAAAGTAATCAGGATGAAAAATTGTTTACCCCCTCACCCAGTGACATGATGGTGCTATGGGAACAGAGCTTCCACTCTGGGCACTTCCTCATCTCGTCTTCATCAGCCCCTTTCAAATTGCTCCAGATTTTAAAAAGATAACAGTTTAACATGAAAAATATATGATCTTTCAGATTAATATAAAATAGGAATAAAAATATCTCTAGAAATCTTGCTACTTTGTTTGATCTGTAATATAGAATTTAATAAAAACAGTGCTTGTCTTTAAATCCATTTTAGGCAGAAATCCTAGAGCTGCCAAACCTATCACTCCTCTTTCATATAGCCCTGTATACACCACCCATAAAGGAAGACAAAACAAATGAAGAAAAGAGCACCTATGTTGGGAAAGAAGAAACAAGATTACATTATTTGCAGCTAATATAATTGTCTATCTCAAAAATCTTAGAATTATCAACTCTATAACTACTAGAGCTAACAAAAGAGTTCAGTAAGATTGGAGGGTTATGAAAGAAACGTACAAAAATCAATAGCATTCTTATTTATCAGCAATAAACAATTAGAAAATGCAATGGCAAAATGAGCCTATTCATAATAACAAGAAAAACTATAAAAATACCCGGGAATAAAGCTAACAAGAAATTTGCTAGGTCTACATGACGACAACCATAAAAGTTTTATTAAAGACCATTAAAAAAGAAAGGACTGAAAAACAAGAAGTATCCCATGGTCCCCGATAGGAAAATTCACCACTGTAACTATGTTGGTTTTAAATTAATCTAGCAATTCAGTGAAATTTCAACTGAAATCACAATGGAATTTCTTTGGGAGGAAATCTGAAAAGCTTACCCTTAAACTCATCTGGAAAAATGAATGCATAAGAATTTCCCATGAAATGTTTTTTGAAGTAATAATACAGTATTGAGGGAGATCTCTTCCCTCTGGAAAACAAACATTACTATAAAACTATGGTAAAGTCGAAATAGTATGATTATGTCACAGAAATAGAGTAATAGAAAAATCAAACAACAGAATGTTCAGAACAATGATGTATAGATATAAACTCAGTTTATAATAAAAGGGCTATTTCAAATCAGAAGGGACAGGTTTGGGGATAATTCAATATTCAGTTGGAAATAACATAAATCTAGACCTATAGGTCATACCTGGTCTAAAACTATAATTCAAATAGATTAAAAGTTAAATGCAAAGTATAAAATGGAGCATTCTAGGAGAAACAGAGAAGAGTAGTTTAATAATTTCTAACTGGGAAGGTATTTCTAGCTAAAATAAAATGCAGGAGTTTTAAGTAACAAAACCAGGAAATCAGATGATATAAATATTTAAAAATTCTGCTGTGAGGGAGAATAAAAAAGGCTATCTGACAATTTACTAATTGACAGATTTTAAAAATACATTAACATTAATATTAAAAATATATAAAGAGCTCCTACAAATTAATAGGAAAGACAGGTACGACTCAATAGAAAAAAATAGGTAAAGAATATGAATAGACGATTCAGAGAATAAAATAAAAATGACCATAAATACATGAAGAGATAATTAGTTATGCTACGAATTGGGGAATGAAAATCAAAAATATAATGAGGAGCGATTTTTTTTTGCTTTTTTTTGTTTTTTTGAGACAGGGTCTTTCTTGCTACTTGCCCAGGCTGGCCTTGAACTCCTAGGCTCAAGTGAGCCTCCCAAGTGTTGAGACTACAGGAAAATACCACCATACCAGGTTGCATAGAGTGTTGTTTTTTGTCTATTGAGATGGATAAAAATAACAAAACTTAACTTTGGGAAGGAGGTGGGGAAATAGTCAGCCTCATACACAGGAAACCTTAAAATGGCATAGCAATTTTGGAGTACAATTTGGCAGAATCTAAATTTATAAGTAATGCATACTTTGACCCAGAAATTCCACTTTCAGGAAGCTATCACATAAATGCTCCAGTGTGCACTGAGACAAATGCAAGATGGTGTGATCTGTAGCATTGTTTAAAATGGTGAAAACATGCAATATTAGGCAATCATTTAAAACAATGAGGCAGAGGCATATACTGACATGGAAAAATATTTAATACATACATTTAAAGGAACAAAAACACACTGTAAATAATGTATTTATGCTTAACTCCCCTATTCTGTGTGTCTATGTAAATACACAAGACTCTATACAAACTTGTTAATGATGCTTGTCTCTGGGGAAGACACTGGAATTACAGTAGGGATTGAGAAAAAGAAAATCTTAACATTTTAATTCTGTGCTCTGGTATGTTTCGAATTTTTCACAATAAGGATGAATTGCTCTGTAAGTAACAAAAAAATTATATATATATATGTATACACATACACACACACTCCATGAATACATCTCTCAAAAACAAAATTGTTCTTAGCAAAAAAAAAAATGAGAAAAAATGTATAAAATTTTCATTCATGAGGGTTTATTTATCCAGTGTTTCTTTATTTTCTAAATTTTCTTTAATGATCATCCCTTATGTTTATAATGGAAACAAAAAACTAAAACCTTTTATTCTTTTAAAGCTGTTTTCTCTGCTGGAATTCAATTTGGTAAAATAATGGCTCTTTCCCTTTTTTTTCTGCAGAGGCTGCTCAGGTGATTTTGAAGCATAAAGTGGGAGGTTTGGCATCCCTGGGCCCTAAGTATTGACTTGAGTGCATTTGTAGGAGGTGAATAGCCCACTGCAGATGGGACCAAGAGCAAATGGGTCTGATGAAAGGGTCCGTGTTATCCCATTAAAAATGATTAATGAGATGTTCTTAGCATCATAATGTGTGCAATAAATTGATGATGCTTTATTATGAATGTGGATGGATTATCACACTATCCATCCACCCCATCCCCACATCAATAGAAACATGTGGGTCACATCTCTGCCTGGGATGATCTGAATGGCTGGGGAAGGGAAATGAATTAAAATAGAGAGAGAAGTAAACCTAACGAGAGAAAAGAGAGTGGGGGGTGGTTTTATGGAACACTTACTACATACCACTTACGTCTGGAGCTGCATTTGGGGTACTAATATGCCTGTTTTACAGATGGGAACAGTGAGTGACTGCTCACCTGCCCAGGCTTGTCCAGTGGAGACCACATTCTTGACATCTCCCTAGCCTCCCAAGGAGAGGAGAAGAGGGATGAAGGGTAGGGAAATGAAGCAGAAAGGAGCTCTCAATGGCAAACTTTAGAAAAGAATGTGCCTGAACTCTGAGCCCTTTTCTTCCTCCTCGGGCTGAGTTTTGAAACTTCTCGTGGTGGCTCCAGAAAGTGATGAAGGGAATGCTGGGGCATGTCTAAATAAAGCCCACAAGTGGGCGTCCCTGCTCAGCTATGCATGAGCTCCTTGCGACTTCACCCCCGGTGCCTGCAACTTGGGGAATAAGCACAACTTCGCTTAATGCACAGCCCCAAAAATACAAACTTTCCAAAAATGTTTGAATGCTGGCAGCAGACTCTTCTGTATTTCAGTGAATAATTGGCGAGTGTGTGTGTTTGACCTAAATCTGCAGAACTTTCCATTCTGTCAATTTACAAACTAGTTTTCATGTCCCTGCTTTTCCAAATCTCAATAGCTAATTGCCAAATCAGTGGGCAGCCTCACCTTCCCCAGGATTCTAGGGGAAAGAGGCTTCAAATCACAACAATGAGGCTCCTGCATTATGGATTCTTCTTGCCTTCCATCCCTGCTCATCGGAGCCACTGCAGTGTCCACAGTACCCAGAGCCTCAGTGCCTCCAGAGGCTGAAGAAAGGATGCTTTTCTCCGAGAGTCATGTCCAGGCATCTGGGACCCATCATAAAGCTTCCTAGACCCCAAGGGTTACAGCTCTGTCCGTTCACCTTCACACTGTCCTGCTATATGTTCAAACTTGTATGGAAAATCCTCAATCTTTCAGAACGGGCCAGCTCACTGCCAGCTCCAGCATGGGATCCCTGTGCTTGGGGACTTTTTACCCCCATGCCAGGCTACTTTGCTCATATGCACAGCAAATAGCAAAGGCTGGGGAATTAGCCTGACAACACCCCAGGAATAGGCCTCATTCAGTGAATTGAGGAATTCGTGTATACATACCCGAGCTCCCTCATTCCCTGGGTGGGATAAGTTTTACACCTTGGCTCCACAGAATCTCCCTGTGAGAACCATGTCCCAGGTCCCCACCATGGTAGCTGGCAGGGTCACATCTCCTTTACAGGCTGCTGTTCCTTCTTGGATCATGACCCTTTCTGCTGTGACCTGCACTTCCCAGAAAATGACTTGTACTTGAATACTTATTTCATGGCTGCTTTTGGGAAACACAAATCAGGACAGTGTGCTGATGCCGGGTGGTAAGAACTCCAGCACCAGTTGCCTGGCATGGTGAGATGTTGCTTCCCTTTGGGACTTCTGCCAAGTTGAGGCATCCAGGATACCTCCCAGGTTGGGTCCCCACCTTCAGTAAGCAATTCTCAGGAAACAACACCCCCATCTTCCTCAGGGGTCCCAAATCTAGGTGCCTCTGTGAGAAAAGATCCACCATATCCCAGCCCTAACATCTCTGTGCCTTCACTTGCACATAAAAAAATGGGGTAACACTGTTACTGTGGTCAGTGGCTGTGAAGATGAGTACCGATAATAGCTATACTACTGAGCTTTACCTTTTTATGCTGCCTGCCAGACTCTCTGCTTAGGGCTAATTTGAAATGCACAACAGCTCTAACAAATGCAAATTATCATTCTTGATAGCTCTGTTTTAAAAGTGGAAGACAGAAAGGCTCATAGAGGTTAAATCCCTTGCCCAAACCCTGGATCTGAAGTTTGAACCCCTGTCTGGCTCCACAGTACTTTAGGCAGACAGCTGCTCAAGACATCAACAGCCATAGCACCTGGCAGGAGCTTCTGCAGCCTCTATGACTGTGTGTGTGGGGGGGGGGGGGGGGGGGGGGCGCGAGCGATGAGAGAGGCAGAGATTGGCCCCTTATGGCGTTACTGGGTGAGAGCCTGAATCCAACAAGATGTGGGTCACAGCTGCTCCTAGGCCAACTGCAGAATCTTGGGTGGAGGGGTGAGGACATGTGGTGGGTTAGGACTTGTGGTGGGTTAGGTGGCGACTGATGCTTGAAGGGTGGGATCTAAAATCTTAATTAGATGCAATGAAAGATGATGGTGGCAGCAGGGTCAGTCCCAGGGGCTGCAGCACGGGAGGAGGCCCAGGCTGCTTTCCCAGCTTGTGGCCTCCCTCTGGGGAGTGTGGGATCTGGCTTAGAGAGCCTTGGAGAAAAGACCTTGTTGACCCTTCAGAAAGGTTTGCAAGGGGTTTGCTGGATCTCTTCCTCTCCTGTGGGCTGTCTGTGGGGTGGAGAGCATGGAATAACTTTCCGGGTTAGGAGACAGGGGAGGTCTGTGGCCACAGTGCCTTGGCCTGAGCAGGAGCAGCCAGCTCTGCTCTGGATCTTCAGACACCTAGACTCAGCCCCTGAGGAGCTCCTGTTACTGTCCTCAACAAGACACCAACAACAACCCCCCACCCTTCCCAGAGCCCCAGAGGCTGCAGCCACTCGGGCCTCTAAGCCAAGTTGGGCTCACTCTTGTTAAGTCACAGGATAAAGCACTTTACATATTAATCAGGTTAGGAATCTGAGAGTACGTATCAGGAGACTGAAATATGTAGATTTTGATGATGAATTCACACTCATCAGAAAACCAATGAATCATCCTAACTTCATTATCAGGAATTATTTGATGGGGGAATTGGCAAGGGGGAGGGGCAGGAGGGGGCTGGGGAAGAGGGTGGCTTGGTTCTCAGCCCAGGCTAAACTCTTTTCCAGCAGCCTGGTTTCATAGCAGTGCAATCTGTTCTCAGGGAGCGGGTCCCTGTGCTACCCATAGCTACATCCGGGCTGCCTGAGTGAAGCTTGGGACAGCACCAGGTCACACTCAGAGGACCACAGCACACCAGGTAGAAAGATACACCTCCTTTGCAGTTGCTTTAGGATGACCTTGGCCCTGTCATTCCTGTGTTGCTAACTCCCTGAGTGACTTGAGACAGTCACATGTCACTCCCTGAGCTTCAGTTTCCTCATCAGGAGAATGAGGATGATGTTGCCAAGCAACAGAATTCCTGGAGTTGGAACCTGTGCTCTGCATTCTTAGCTATGGGGTCTGGCTGAGAAGAAACAGATGCTTTAAAGAGTGGGAAGAGGAACTTGCCATCCCAGTAAGTGCTCAGGGCCAGGTTTGCTGAGAATGTGAGAGGTTAGAGGTGACAGTGAGTTCTGTGGATAGGCTGAGGGAGCTGTGTGTGCTGGGGGGGTAAGTGCAAAGGTCCTGAGGCAGGAAGAGCATGACTGCTGCTTTACTCACAACAGAGGGCCAGGCAGAGAGAGAACAGAGGAAGGCACTGTCACATGAGTAGGAAGGCAGGATCAGAGGGTACAAGGTCAGTAAGAAAGAGTGCTGAGGTTGAAATAATATTGAGAAAAGGAGCAAGAAGCTAAAATGGCTCCTGTATGAGGCAAACTGAGGCACAAACAGCGAGATGCCAGGACAAGAAGACAGGAGAGAAACACGGGTGAAATAGGGCTTATGTGGAAACAGATTTTTCAGGCAGTCCTGACCCTCTCCCAGGCAGTCTGGCAAATGCTGACTCAGTGCTATGTGGTCTGGGGGCATCTCAAGAGGGGGAAAGAGTTCTTGATGCAACGTGGAGAGCTTGGATAGATTCCATCCCAGCTCTAACCTTCACTAGCTTAGTCATGCTTGGACTCATTCCCCCTCTGTGGAATGAGGCAGTTGGATAACACACTTCCTATAGAACACTCTGGAAACCTCATATTCTGTTATTTTTCTAGATATTCTCTTCCCTAGGATAAAGAAGTGATAGCCAATTTAGCAATGAGAATGAAAATCTGTGAGTACACACTGTGTGGTCACATCATGTGACCAGTAGAACTTAAGGCAGTGAGGCCCAGGCTGAGAGTACTGTGGGACCAATCAAGGGATCAAGAGGCCACCTGTCCTCATCCAGCTCTGCAGCTTTGGGAGCCGTGGAGGACACAGCTGGGTGATGGAGATTCTGAACTTTCATCCTCGGTTGTACTTTAGGATCGTCCTGATACGACCGGGGACAAAATGAGTCTGTTTCCTCTGGCTGGTGACTAGGAATACCTCGGTCTAAGAACCCCATGCACGCCTTGGAGGGAAATACAAACTGGAGGTCTGGGGTGTAGCTCAGTGGTAGAACGCTTATGTAGTATGTGTAAGGCCCTGGTTTTCCATTCCCAATAATGCAAATAAGTAAATAAGTATATAAATATATAAATAAATTTCAGATTTGACAAATGTTTATTAAATGCCCTCCATGGGCAAGTGTTTTCACGTTATCTCAATCAACCCTCGCAGAAACTCTGGAGGAGGGTTTCCCACCCAGCTTGCGGATGAGGGTTCTGAAGTCAACTAGTCCACATGGCTTGTAAGTGTGGTGTGAGTTGGTCTTGCTCAATAGCCTGGGCTCTTAGGCCTCCTCCCTCCACCCCTCCCTTCTTTCTTTCCTTCTTTCTTCTCTTTCCTTCCTTCCTTCTTCTCTTTCCTTCCTCTCTCCTTTTTTTTCTTTTTCTTCCTTTCTTCCTCCCTCCCTCCCTTTTTCTCTCCCTCCCCTCCCTTCCTTTCCTCCTTTCTTTCCTCTCCTCCCGTTTTCCTTCTTTCCTTCCTTCCTTCCTTCCTTCCTTCCTTCCTTCCTTCCTTCCTTCCTAATACTAGAGGTCAAATCCAGAACCTTCCACTTTCAAGGCCAGCATTCCACCACTGAGCTGCATGCCCAGCCACTGCTACTTTGTTATAGTAAATCCATTTACTCTTCATCTTTAACTTGACCTCAGGAGATCCATTCAGAGAGGAAGAAACTGAGGCTCAGAGAAGTAAAGCAACTTACCCAAGGTCACACAGACAGCATGAAGCAGAGCAGGCATTTCCTGCCATCTCTCATAATCAGGTTGCTAAAAACTGCTGTTTCTCATGCAGTCATCTCAATCGAACATCCCACTCCCCAAATAGCGAATCTGGGCTGCAGCTCTTGCTGACGGGATAAGGTGGAGTCATTACTAGACTCAAGAGAGATAAAGCATTGCAAATTGAATGAGGAAATCTATTTTCACATCCTGATGAAGACATAACTGACAATGAAGGAGTGGATTGTTCGGGAGAAACACATAACCCCTGCTTTTTTCCTTTTCTTAAAACTTGGGAGTTATAGCTTTAGAAAAATAAGAGCAGCTGACTATCACAGATAAAAATGCCCTTTTGCCTAATTGGATCTTTAATAAGGAATCCTAATTAATTCCCCTGAATAGAGAAGTTTTACACTGGTGTTATCTCAGCCTCTTGCTGATGTTGCTGGTTATTTCCAGATACAGAATAATGAATCTTTTTCAGCCAGGCTAGGAGTCACCAGAGACTTGTCAACTTCCTTATGAAGGTAATTACTTGCTAGGGTGTCAGGGGCGGGTGGTGGGGGTGGGCTGGGGAAGGGCCTGGTGGGGTAATGATGAGCCATGGGGCTGAGGCTCCTGGGGGAGCTCAGGAGGTCATTGCACAGCCCGGGTGGGAGAAGACTGGCAACTGGGAAGGACCTGCTGGTGGCAGGGTGGTTACCAAGCCAGCATTCAGGATATCTCCCCAGCTCTGAGCAAAGCCTGAGGGATACTTGCCCTCATGTGCAAAGTGTCACTTGATGGAGTCTGACAGATTCCAATAATCATGAGAGCTGATCAGGCTGTGAACAGATGCCAAAAAGCAGGCCTGCCTGTGACTCTTCCTGGTCAGGGTAAAAGCTGGGCTGTCCTTGCCTGAGGACCCTTGTGGCACCATAAAGACAACACTAAATGAAACAGGTTATCTGGACAACACAGGCCACAGACCAGCAATGAGAAGGATGCAGCTAAATGACACGGGCCATTTGTCTGCAGTGACGGGGTTCTCTAAGAGTGGCATGCTGATGGCAGGCTGGTCAGGCTGGCCTGTGGGGCTTCCAGGGAACTGGCAGCATGTGGCAGACAAGTCCTCATGGAGTCTGGTTGCCAGGGAAGCCAGCCTGAGGCTTCAACCAGCCACCATCCAAGGAACAGGCAGAACAAGGGCAGAGGAGCAGGGGCCAAGGTCTCAGGCCCAGGAGTATCAGGAGACTCAGTCTCCTCCAGACCTACCAGACTCAGGGCAACAGGAAAAAAAAGAGGTCAGCCTCCTAGTTTAGAATCCAGAGGACAGGAGTCCAACAACAGATGGGCTCAGGCTGTAACCGCAAAGCTCTGTGGCCTTGAACATGTGACTTTGCTGAACCTTAGTTTTTTACAGTTGTTTGAAGATGCAAAGAAAGCCATGGTAAGTGCCTGGCAGGTAGTAAGCATTCAACAAATAGCATTTATCTTTCCTCCTCCAAATTCTCCTGGTTCCAGGTTCTAGAAATGTCACCTGGAGAGTAGATCCTCCTGGAGGGAAATCTGTGATGCTGTACTTAGATGTGAAAAATGAGGAGGTCTCAGAGACCAAGCCTCAAGTCAATACAGGGTGAGGAGGGCTTTTGACCTGCCTTATGAAACTAGGGCAATGGAATTTGAGAATCCTGAATGCTTAGCACAGAAGAAAGAGCCCAAACCATTACCATTCACCTCTGATTTTCTCCTATGCCCTCCAGGACACTGCCAAGTGGCCATGGGATCTCAGAGCTGCCTCACTCTAGAGGACATGAAAACCTCCTACTATGGCCTCCACTTGGACCAACCAGAAGTTGCCTCCCAGACTCACTAGTTGCAGAGGCCAAGACCCTCAGCACTCTGAACTTGTGCATGGCACCAAGGGAAGCTATCTTCAGAAAGCACATGCTGAGAGACGGGGGAGTAGGGGGAGGTAGGGGACCTTCCATACGCTGTAGCCATACCAGGGGAAAGACAAAAGCAAAAGCAAACAAAAAAAAGTTGAAAATCTGGGTCTGTCCAAAGTCAGCTATGCCAAATGATTATTTGTAACTTTATGTAAGGTGCTGAGAGGGTAAGTTAGCTGAGGTTACAAAAAAAGTTGGCAGCAAAGTTGGTATTAGAGTTGGACCTGACTCTGAAATCCATGCTCCATGCTCCCTTCCTTGGTGCTGGGACAGAAAATGAATCACACCTCAGAGAAACAGAAGAGGAAGGGATGTAAATCAGGCTTTAGAGTTCATAGGACAAGGAGTGTGGGATGGGACCCAACTCCTGACCCAGTCACTAGGTGTGTGACCCTTACCAAATTTCTTCATTTCTTGGAGTCTTGGATTTTCTATTTGAAAAAGAGGAATGATGGTAATTTTTTCTCCAAAGTTTCATAAGGATTAATGAAATAATGCATGTGAAATCTATTTTTTTTGAACCAGGAATAGAATGCATGTGAAATCTTAGCATGTGCCTGACCCGCAAAAGCTCCTGAAGCTGGTTACACTCCTGGCAGGTATCAAAGCCTTTTTGGAAGACAAAGGATGATCTAGGGGTGGCTTGCCTAGGATCTGCACAAGGAGTAGGACAGGAAGACCCAGTTGCAGAGGAGGGTGCTGGCGAGATGGAAGTGAAGTCTCAGAGGTTGTTTTTTTCATCAGGATGATGAGTATGCTCATGACTAATTCAAAGGTAGTGGTGAAGATTCAATGTGACAAGCTATGTGATAGCACTCAATGTACATGATGGTCTCAATTCAATCATAGAGGCAATCAATAGATATTTGTATATTTACCTCTTTCTAAAAGGTAATTTCTAAAGGTAAATTTTATTATGTGTATTTATGGTATACAATAGGATGTCTTTATGATTATGTACACACATACACATGCACACACATATATATCGAAGTGGTTTCTACAGTAAAACAAATTGGCCTATCCATTATCTGCATATAGTTATGCAGTCCTCTTTACTCCCTGCAACATAAGCCAGACACAGAAATATATTGCATGATCTCACTTGTATGGAGGGTCTAAAAAAACTCACATCATATGTATGCAATATGGTGATAGAGAATAAAACAATGGTTGCTAAGGTTGGGGGGTTGGGAAATGGGGAGATGCAAATCAAAGGATGCAAAGTAGCAAAGCTATAGGATGAATAAGTTGAAAATCCAACGTACCACAAGGACCATAGTTCATAATAGTGTTCATTTACCTAGACAGTGGTTCTGTTGCTAAAGGGCTGCAAGACCAGCAAGGTGAGCCCAGGGCCACATGCTTTTCTTTCGGTGGTGGTGAGATGGGGCTGTAAGGGTTGTGTGGAGACTGCGATCTCATAGGCTGTGTTGATTAAACAGTCAACAAATCTTTGTACCTGCGTGAGCCAGAACTTTCAACGAGCATCAAGGACTCAGAAATGATGGGCCAGGTCCATGTGCTTAAGGAGTCCACCTTGTGGGGAGGAGGTTTGACAGGCTAAGTGTCTTCTGCCAGTGCAGTAGGAGCTGGGGGTAAGGGATGGAAGGTCACATGTCCCACCTCTCAAGGTCTGGAGAGGAGGCGTCTTTCCTCTAGGCTGCACCAAGTAGACAGGAGCTGAAGCTAGACTTCACTGGTTCCTTAAAGGGCTCAGACTTTTAATGAAGACTAGAAAGTCCAGACTTTATTAGTGGGCTTATCACAGAAACTGGCACAGAAGAGACAGACAAAATGAATTGTGAAATAAATTAATCAAATCCACAAGGAGTCAGTGTGCTGCATGTTATATAGTAGGTATGTTCATTCAAACCCATGCATAAACCATGACCAAACATGGAAGTCAGATGTAACTGGGCAGCTTCCCTGCCAGGATATCTGATAATGGATCTTTCCGCAAGAAGACAGACCATTTTATTATGGGTAAAAATCCACTGGTTCTGTTACTGTTCTGGAAAAAGTTCTGTTTGGCCCCAGAGTAGTTCTGCTTGAAAACAATCAGAAGAATGGTTAAAAGTACTGAATTCAAGTCCTATTCTCAGCAGGATTGAATGGGCTGGGGAAGAGCTCACGAATCTGCATTCTGAAACCTCTTTAAGGGGAATCTTCAGAGCAGGGAGCTGGTTTTAGCCTCACAATTTAAGGGATGCAGGCTAGGTTCTAGAGGGTATCTTTAAGATAGGGGTATGACAGAGACGAAATAGAAATTTTGGGCTTTCTGGAAACTGACGTGTCTACCACCTCATCTCTCTACACCCCACTGTCACATACCAGAGAGATGTCCCATTTCCTGCTTCACTCCTTGATGCCCCGAGTGATCTCTTTCCTAAAGTCCTCTCAGACTCTATCAGTTCATTGTTCTTCCCTGTAGTGCACACTGAAATCCCACAGGGACCTTTAAATACTGAAGTTTGCTGCCACTCCTGAGTGCTCTGATACTGTTGGTCTGCGGCATCACTTTGCCAGCCTGCTGGTCACAACAGCTATTGGGGTTGCACAGGCTATGCTGCACCTTCTTTCTGGCCCAGAGATCAGCGTGTCAGCAGATCACTGCTTTCTCTGAGTCTCTCCTTATACCTATTTCTAGTGGCCAAAAGAGGAATCTAGAGAGCAAAGATGGAGCCACGTGCAGGACTGAAGGCTGCAGACTGAGAATTAAAAGGAGTCCCCAGCAGTCACAAGTTCACTCCTGACAGTGAGAAGTCCGTTCATCACCTTCGGATTGCCTTTTCTCTTGTCTCCCTGGGGTTTTCAGGCAAAAGGAAAAGATCACTATAAGGAATCCTGTTGGGTGAGGTTGCTGGCAAATTAATTCCACCCCAAGCCCTGGGTGGGTGGAGCAAGACATGCCCATCAAATCTCTTGCTTGCTTATTGCCAGGCTCAGTGTGTAGGACTCAGGCGCAGAGAAACTGGGAGAAGATCTGAAACAACTGGCTGCAGAAATTGACATCAGGTGCCAGACAGGTATTTGCTTAGCAAACTGGCTAATTTTAACCTCTGCCTCCCAGACCAAAACTCTTTTGAAGACAAGGAATAAAAAAGCAAGTGGTATTTCACACATTTCTATTTTTATGTTACATAGTCTCTAAGAGGTTGCGAGTCAGAGCCTAATTGATTTCTTAGTCAAAAAAGGGGGAAAAAAGACAAAAAGGAAAAATAAATAACTGAGAAACCTCTCACACACATTGTAATCAAACTTCTCCAGTTGTCGACTGCTGAGCCTTTTTCTCTTTTTTGAGACTGGCCAAGTGACTTGCATTATTTAAGATCTTTTCTAGCACTGATCAGCCTTCTCTGGCCACGCAGTTTGCTGATTAATTATTAATCAGACCGAGTTTAGGAGGAGTAATCAGCAAGAGTCAGTGCTAATTTGCAAATGTCCCCCAGGAAGGTTATTACTTAAAATACTTGGTGGAGAGGCTCCATGTTAACCTTTGCAATTAGCCACAGGGCATTGGTAGCAAGCAGGATTGTCCTTCAAACAGACTAAGTTTGGGTACCTACTAAGTGCCAAGCCCTGCACTTGGGGATTTCTATGGTTCTTCAGGCAATAATGAGGGAGAAAAAAATGACAAATTCTCAAGAAAGCAAGAAAATATCAGGTTTTGACAAATACTTAAAATGGAACAAGATGCTATGATAGGGAGTGAAGGGCTATTTTAGATTTCATGAACAGGGAAGGCCTTTCTAGGGAGAAGAAATTTAAATTGAATTCTACATTTCAAAAAAGGCAGATTTCCTCTCTTTCTTTCAACTTCAAAAGAAGAGAATTTGAAGATTCTGAAGCAGAGGCCCAAGAAGAGACCCTGCTAGCCTGTCAAGGAACAGGATGCAGGCAAGTTCGGCAGGGGTGTGGCAAAGGACACCAGTGAGGGACAGGAGGGAGGGCAGATGTAAGACAACATGGAATCTTATTCTGGATTTTATTTGGAATGCAATGGGAAGCTTGAATAGGAGAGACATGGTTTGGTTGACAAACATAAATCACCCTCATGGCTACATGAAAAATGGATTAGAAAAAGGGGTAAACACAGGGTGGCAGAACCCCATGCAGCCCAAAGATGCTGATGGCATGAAATGGGCAAAAGCAGTTTGTTTCCTCTTGGGGGCAGGTGGATGGGAAAGACTGGGAGAGGAGCAGGTGACAGGTGGGGAGGGGAGAAGTTTGAATTTAGTTAAAATAACCAAATGACCATCAATATACAAATGGATAAACAAAGTGTCATATAAAGACGCAGAATGCTATCTCCCCTTAAAAGCAATGGAATTCTGAGTATGCATGCTCCCAGAAAATCTTATATTAAAGAGAAATAAGCCATACACAAAAGGACAAATACTGTATGATCCCAATTATGTAAGGCACCTAGAGTACTCAGGTTCATGGAGACAGAAAGTGAAATGGTGGTTACCAGGGGGTGGTGGGTTGTTATTTAATGGATATAGAATTTCAGTTTGGGATAGTAGAAAACTGCTAGAAATGTATAGTGGCAATATCAACCATTAAGTATCCAATGTATTGAATGCCACTAAATTCATTTATACCTAAAATAATTAAAGTGACAAATTTTATGTTACACATATTTTACCACGTTTGAAAAAAAGACTGCTTTGGAATTCTTGTTAATATACATGCAGCCTAGAATGTCAAAGCTCAAAATTTAAATTGAGAGTTTTGGGTATAAAGGTGACATTGAAAACCAACCTGTTGGCTGAGGGAACCTGAGAAACAGGGGTGAATGAAGAAGAGGAGGGGTTTGGGGCCACCTGGGCAATTTAAAAAGTTGGACACAATTTAAAAGGTGAGTAGTGATGGAGACAGCAAAGGAGCCTCAGAAGGAATGGGTACGGGAGGTATCCAGATGGTTTTATGGCAGTCAAAAGAAAGAAATAGTTCAGTGACAGATGACCAATGCCTATTGCCAAAGGACAAATCACATGAGGATGGAGAGGTGACACTGGATTTGGCTACCTGGAAGTCACTAGCAATCTTAGCAAGGTAATGTATAGTGGTAAGAACCTAAGAAAGAGGATTGTCTTAGCACTAGGTGGGTGGATGAACAATTGGAGGTAGGTGAATGGAATGGAGTAATGAGGTTTTGGTGGGTATTGTTTTTGTTTTGATTTAGATGGTAGATGTTAGAACTTGCCCCTCTATTACCGGAAGTACTCAAAAGATAGGGCAAATATAAGCAATGCAAGAAAGATAAGATGGATTCAGTAGGGAAAATCAAATCTGGAGCAGAGGAGAGAGGTGAACCTTTATGGGAACCAGGACATCTTGTCTGCTGAAACACCAGGTGTGGCAGAGAGGTTGGCTCACCAAGCATTTCATCTGTTTACTCACACTTCCTGGCTCTCTTGGAGCTAGTCTGGATCATATGACCATTTCTGTCTAATAAAATATGAATTGGAAGTGGTGTGCTGGGCTAAAATATGATACTTGGGCTAGTGTAGAAAAGCCATGTTGGATTCTCCACTTGCTTTTCCTGCCATGGCACTGGAGATGGCAACATATTCCAGATGGTGCAGCTACCAGATGGTGCAACCCCCTCAAGCCTAGATTCCCACCTGCATGACTCTGTAGATCAGAGCTACTCTCAGTGGCCCATGACAGATACATAAATAACAGGAGCAAGAAATTCCTTTATGGTGTTATACCACTGAGTTGTAGGGTTAGTAAAATTCAGAGAAAGTAGTGGCTAGAGATAAGGCTGGGGTAATAGGCAAGGGTTGGATCAGAAGGGTCTTATGTGCCCTATCAAGAGTATGGATTTTATTTTGTTAAACAACAAAAGATGATTGAAAGCCTTTGCCTGGGGCTTAGCATGTCAGAGCTGCATTTTAATTAAGCCATTCCAGTAGCAGTGGGGAAGAGGAATTGGAGAGTGCCAAGATGCTGGGAGATCAGTAAGGAGGCTATCAGAACTAACAAACAAATGATGATGGGATGAATTCAGAGAGGGGCAGCAAGGATGAGAAGACATGTTGTAGGTGGTACATTGGTTGAATTTAACAATTAAATGTGGCTAGTGAGACAGGGATCAAACAGAGATGATTCCTAGATTATTGAGTAAACAGGTAGAGAGTGAGGTCATAAACTAAGGACAGAAACAAACTTTGGTCATTTTAGGGGTCAATTATGAACAAATCAGAACATGTTGAGTTGGAGATATTGCTGGTCCCTCAAGATGGACATGTCCACCAGGTAGTTAGCTCTATAGTTTGATGGATGGTGGGTAGACTGGAATTGGGAGCCAGATTTGGCAGTCAAAACAAACAGGTGGTATCTGAAGGTAAGAATGTCCAGGGAGAATTGTGGTGTGAGCAGAGCAGCAAGGGAACAGCAAACCACCTTTGGGGCCATCAAAGGAGGAAAAAGAGGAAGAAATGATCAGGGAGGTCTAAGAAGAATGAGAAAGAGGAATGGGAAAGTAGAGACAGGAACTCTCTGGCAGAAGAAATTAACCAATACAAAGTACCATCAAAGTGTCGAGAAAGATTTTAAAATATCTTCTGGTGCTGGTAACTGTAAGTGGCAATGCTGGAGTGGGGTGGGTTACGGGTGTTCTCTGATGATGATCATAAAGTAAGTGGTTTCAGGGAGAGAACAAGGGAAGAAGAGGAAGGGTGAAGTAAGTGCGGAGTGGATGGAAAGAGAAGAAATGGAGCACCCACATAAACCACGCTGGTATAGACCACTCTTTGGAAAACTTGAAAGAGAAAGGCCCAGTGATACTAGAGACCCACCTGTGTCCTCCTGAAGCCTCCTCATCTTGTTCAGACCACCCTTCCCTTCCCAAATGATCCATACCGTTCAGTTCCACAGTAATTATTTTGCAATTTTATCATAGATTCAAGTTTTCTGTGTGAATCCTGCTTTGTTGATGATTCTAAGATTGTCACCCCCCACAGGCCCCCCCCCCCCACTGATGACTGAAGATGAGAAAGCTGGGATTAAACAAAAGTCTAGGAGAGAACCAAGGATTTAGGTCAGTCCTGGGAATCTGGGGAGAGGGTGTAGGAGCAATAGTGAAGCATAACCAAGTCACATCCTAGGTAGGCTGAGCCAAGAGTGAGTGGCAAACATGCATGGTCAAATGAGAAAACAGAGACCTTGAGTACTCTGAGTGAATCAGCATCGTTCCAGAAGGCAGGGCTTGCCAGAATGAGGGGCCCCTGGAAAGGCCCAGAACAACTCCTTCCATCTGTCTTAGCTGTGCCATCAGGCAGCTGGCAGCTCCTCTGGAGAGGTCAAGGACAGCATCTTGTTGTCTGCTGCCCTTCACAGTCCTGGCACAGGACTCATCACAGACATACTTAGTACAAACCTGTTGCATGCAGTTGGACCCACAGCGGGCAGGTCAGCTGCCCGACCTCTGCTTCTCACACACAGACTGCCAAGCCCCAAGCTTTAGCAGTACCGCCGGTGTGCCCATGGAAAGCAGCACGGCTTGCTCCCTGCTCCTCCTTGCTCTGGCTTTTGTTCTCTTTCTGAGAACAAGTTCTCACCTGCAGAAGAAAGGAAGTCACGCTGCTATTCCGTGGAGAGTGCAGGAGCCCCAGTCCTTGCCCCTGCAGGTGTGTTTGTGCCAGTAGCATGCTAGGGTACTAATCCTTTCCTGCTGCTCAGCCGCCGGGCTTCTAATACTATTTCCAACTCCAAGAGATACAGGAGATGAGATTTTAAAGGGCTGGTTATTTATGGCCTGGCTCCTGATGGATACAACAGATGCAATTTCATGGGCTCCATCAGAAGAGAACAATTTCTTGGTGTGGCTTAAACATCATGATGTGCCAGGCACGGAAAGAGAGAAAAAGGCATCATGCACCCCTGGAAGGCAGCAAATTCTGAATCTCAACTGGAAGAGGCCCACTCACTCACCAGCCCCACCGAGATGGGCTCAACACCTCAGTCAAGTAAGATGCAGCCAGCGTTGGAGTATCTAACCAGCTTGAGACATTGACCCTGCCTTGCTCCTGACATTCACAGAGGACGAAACTCTAGAGAACAAATACCAGGCCTATGTCATTTCCAAGTACGAAGTTCATGGGCAGATAGGGCCTGGTGAAGATGGCCTTTCACCCTTCACTGCCTGGCATGCCGCTCCCCTAGCTTCTCCCACAGGGCTGCTTCTCAATAGACAGATCTCAGCTTCAATCCTGTCGCTGCAGTGAGTTCTCCCTGGCCCTTTTATTTTATAATAGCTTCTCTATTGTTATTATTCCCAGACCTGTTCATCCTTCATGGCACATCATAGATGTATTTTATGTTTATTTTGTGGTTATTTGGTTAAAGTCAGTCTCCCCTCTCCCCCCTACCAAATAGACTGCAAGTTCCACAAAGACCACTGTGTTCCTAGTGCCAGGCTAAAAGTCAGATGAGAGAAAGGCCTAAGTAGTTTGTTTGGATGAATGGACTATGATGAGAAGATGCTAGTACTAAAGACAGAGTCAGTAAAGTGACAGTGAGGATGATGAAGGAAGACATTGCTGATGAAGATGAACTGGCATTTGTCATGAGGATGGCTCCTTGAGGTCACGTGGATCTCCAGACTTGGCAGGTGTGGCAATGGAGTTCAACAGCCATACTCGTCAGTTATCCCAAGGCTGAGCAGCATTGACTAAGGGAATCCATGGAGAGTGCAGGAGCCCAGCCCCACTTTCTTCCTTGCTGTGACCTTGACTCTCCTATCATTGCCCATTACGTGCTGGAGAGGCAAGTCCTCACCCTTCTCCCTCCGCCCCAGTTTACTCCTCCTGATCCTCTGTCCAGTAAATGCCCCACCACAGTCACCCAGCCAGAAATGTGGCCATTACCCCACATTGCTTCCCTTCCTTCCTGTGAACCCCTTAGACTCAGCTGATTCCACACCCCTCCTTTTCATCCCTTCACTTCTGCCATAGCTCATGGCTAGATCATTTTTTTTGCTGAGTGACTGCAAAAAGCATTTTTTGGCTGATGTGATGATTAAATTTGATTGACAACTTGACTGGATCAAGACATGTCTAGAGAGGTGAATAGATTGTGGTCAGGATGCTGACCTCATCAATGGGCAAACTCACTGATTGATGAGTTCATAGCTGAATGGCTATGAAGATATAGGGCCCGGTTACAGGAAGGAGATCACTGGGGGCGTGCCTCTAAGGGTATCGCTGTACTCATGCTCTTCTTCTCTCTGCTTCCTGGTGGCCAAGAGGTGAGCAGCTGTGCTCTACCATGCCCTCCCGCCATGATAATATGGTGCATCGCAAGCCCATAGCAATGGAACTAGCTGTGAAGGACCAAAACTTCTGAAGCTGTGAGCAAAAATAAACTTTGCCTCCTGTTAGTTGTTTTGCTCAGGTATTTTTGTCACTGAAGACAAGCTGACCAACATAGTTGATTTCTGGGTCTTCAAGTCTCTCCTTATTAAAAATACAGAGTGGTTATCTTAGACCCTTGTTTAAAATCCCTCAGTAGCTTAGCACAGCCTGTAGAACCTTCTCTGGCTGTGAATATGGGGCAAGGCTCCCCGTGACCCACTGACTCCCAGTACTCTTTGAGGCCCCCTCTTCCTGCCTTCCTACTCTGCCTTTCTTACCTGAACATGCAATGCCCCAAGTGCACTAGGGCTCTTTCCACCACACTGGCAAAATCGGATTCGGTTTTCAGTTCAACTCAAAAGTCATTCCCTGGGGGATTCATTTATCTGCGTTTCATTTTCTTGGACCAACCCTATTCCACTCCCAGCAGGAATGCACTGGGACAGGTAGTCATGTCTGACCAATGCGTCTAGCCAGTGAGAATACCCGATGAGAAAACCTTCTGGTTTTGGGATGTTAAGAGGTGAGCACACGACTGAGTCTGGTTCAACCCAGATTTAGCTGAGGGCTTCTGCAGGAACCATCAGGAAAGATGCATCCTTTCTCCTGGGATTGCTAAGTCAGGTAGGCTACAGGGACATGAAGTAGGTCACCTTTGTTAGTTCATGGGAAAAGCATGCCCAAGAATAAAGTTACCCCGTAGGACAGCAAAGCCTTGGGAGATGGAACAACATTATTTGCATACCTTGATCCAGCAGTGCCTGAAGCTTTTTCCTTGACTTTTTTAGTTACAGAAGCCAACACATTCCCTTTGTAGTTCTATTCATCTGGAGGTGGGTTTCTGTTTATTGAACTGAAAGAAGACTGGCTATTACATTTCTCTTTTCAGTCCCTGGGGATTCTTTATACATCTTAGAAATGTACCTAACATATAATATTATAAAACATTTAATAATATTCTGCCTTTTGGCTCTGGCTGTGAGCTCTGGTGTCTAGCACAGTGCATGGCTATTGCACAAATATTGGTGGAATGAATAGCAACTCCTTAGGCATCCAGGCTAAGTCTTTGTTTCCCTATCACCTAGGAAAGCCTGGTTCACAGATGGGTTCAAGAAATGATTATGGAAAATTAATAGAGGAGAAGTTACGGGAAACACAGTCTAAACCAATGGTGTGATAAAGTATGTGTGAATGAACAAATAAGTGAATAGTTATTATTCCTTGATCCCACTGGCGTGCTAGTCTCATTCTAACTCTATCTGCATCTAAGGGCTCCTGAATGAAATATCTAGTTAAAAGGCACTCAGATCAAATGGTTCTAGTTGGCTTAAATTCCACGTGTAAAATGCCTAATAATTAAAACTCTTCAAAAAGAGAGCATTGTCAGTGAAATTTTCAAACTAAATATATGTAAAGTAGATGGGAGCTTTTGTATCTCCACCTACGAAACCAAAAGAAAACAAAAATAGGGGAACAAAGTGAAGGAAATCCCCCAAGGCTTTTAAGAGGGAAAAGGAGGGGTGAGACAAGGGGATCCATGGAGAATCCTAAGGGCCGGCTGGTGGATTTGGAGAGGCGGAGCCTGCTTTACAGGGAAACCCTTCCAAAAAGTGCTGGGGAACTCAGACAGATAGAGTGGACTTTCTCCTCTTTTTTTTGGAGAGGGGAGGCTGCTGAGGTCACAAGTGGCCACAAAAGCCTCCCTCTGGATGTGTGTGTGCAGTGGGGAGCAGCCTCCCTAGAGAATTCTTGGGACCATGTCCCAAGGATCAGGAAGTTCTGCAGTCTGCCCAGGAGGACCAGGCAGTATCTCCAGGAGAATGCCTTCCCTTTGCCTCATTTTCCACATCAAATGGTCCTTACTCTGAGGCCTAATCAGAGGCAGCCTCTTCTGAGGAGCCTTGGTCTCTTGCCCTGGGAGAACGTCCTCCCCTGGACCCCTGAAGTGAACTCCTTGCTCTTCTCCTGCTTTCAACATTTGGAGGAGGCAAGTTTGTCACATACAGGTCTGAAGGGACTGGGCCCGGCAAGGGCGAAAACGTATAGAACAAGCAAGTGGATCCTAAATGATCTAAATGAAACAAGTAAGAAGGAAATAGGAGTTGTGGTGCACACACCTGTAATCTCAGCACTCTGGGGGGCTGAGGCAGGAGGACCCAAAATTTACATAACCTTGGGATATTTAGCAACTTGGAGAGACCCTATCTCAAAAAAAAAAATTTTTTTTTTTTTAAAGAGCCAGAGATATAGCTCAGTGCAAAGGCTCTGGGTTCAATTGCCAGTACTGCAAATAAAGGTAGAAGGAACGGTAGAAGGAAGGAAGGAAGGAAGGTCAAATTACAATGAAGGGAGTAAGGCAGAGAGGCTCAGAAGCACCTGCAGAGGCTGACACAGAGTCACAACCCAAGAACAGGGCCAACACGTGGGAAGGAACTCTGTGATCCCCCACCACACACACCCTGCAAACAGACTCCTGTGACTGGCATACCCACTGGCCACCAGAACCAGTGTGGCTTCAGTTCTGAATGTAAGTCAGGCTATGGCTTTGCCTATCTTCCTTGCTCTAGAAAGAGGGCCCAATAGGACCCTCAAGCTACATAAGTCAAAGACACTAAGGGCCCCTGGCAAATATGCCATCCCTTCTTTGTGTCAGAAAGATGCCCCCTTTGAATGCCTTCTCCACATTCTCTGTCCCTCTCCCTCTACTCTGTAAGTTCTTCAAGCTCACTGTAGAAACCTCTGTCCCTGGACCTGCACAGAACACTCAGTGGTAGCTGAATTACTGGACTCCCCTTCTACTCCTTTAACAAAGCAGCTCACTGGCCAGTCTAGGCTGGGCTAGGAGAAAAGCGATGCTACAATGCCAGCTCTAGCAAGACACTTTCAACAAGGGCATCCTACAGCCTGACTCAGGGACTCCTCATCAATCAATCTCATCTGAATTTCCAGAAAACTCTTCCGGGGGCTGGGTCAATCAAGGTTGTCAGACTGTGCCTTTCTGCCAGGGAGATGGCACTGGCCTGAAATGCTTGAAGGATGTGCTTGATGACATTGTGCAGAATGGGACCCCCAGGGACCTGAATTGCTGGATGTGACTCATCTTACCATTTCCCCCTCAAAGAATGAGTTCTGGAGTCTGGGACTTCCTTACTCCAGGAATCTTACACCTATGATTAGCCAGGCAGCAGCTGACACCTTCAGCCCTCTCAATGTCCTTGGTGGACTGTATGATGAGTCCTATTTTTAGATGTACAAACTGAGGCTCACCAATTTCAGTGACCATCCTAGGATGACACAGCTAGTAAGAGGCAGGGTTGGGTTTTGAGGTCAATTTCATCTGATTCCCAAAGCTGCTTCTTCCTCATTTGGATGCAAGATGCAACACACCTGACCCCAAAGGAGTTGCACTGACCTCCTCTTCCATATACTTGGAGGTGTGTGTGTGTGTGTATGTGTGAGCAGCGATCAGCTTTCTCTCCTGTCTTTAGCCTACAGGAGGATTCTGGAAAGATTCAAATAGGGAAAAAAGGAAGAGGTTCAGGACTACTGGCTTCTCAGTAGCTTTTATTTCATTACTCCACTGATTTTCTTCCACCAGTGGAAAGACCTACTCTGCAATTACTTTATGTATTTTACCATGATCCTGATATTCTCCAAGGATCCAGGTCCCCAGGAATTAAAAGGGTCTTCTGAATTTACCAATTTCATCCCTCTGTAAGCATCAGGATGAGGTTTAGCAATGGAGAGAGCATCTTCCTTTAGTTTATTGGGAAGGAATGGGCTTCTGTAATGGCCAGAGACAACTGACTGGGTGACAGAAAACCAAAAGAAGACTTTGTTCCCTGTTGTATTGGTGGGAGAAAACCTGGCCCCTAAATTCAGTTGAGTGAACTGGAGATAAAAGTCTGTGTGCAAGGGGCAGGGGGTTGACTTGGTGATGTATACATGGCATTGCCTTGCAGAAGCACATGTCAGAGGTGATTTGGCTGTGTGCACAAGTGCGCACTCGCGTGTGTTCATGTGCACGTACTCTGAGAACAATGCCAAATCTACTGTCTGGATTGCAACCTCAGTCACTTCAAATTTAGCTTTTACTCGTGGTCAATTTCTCACCCAAAAAGCAATTCACTTGGAGAGAAAAGGTCTAAACTATGAGAGATTTTTCTGCACATGTCAGAGCTGCCAGGCTCAGTGCTCACCATAATGACAGCTTCTTCTTACCCAGAATGTGCACTGTTAGACTTCTGAATCCCCTTGTGGACCAGCAGCACAAGATGGACAAGTCCATCAATGGATGTCAGTCCCTGCATCCTTGGGATCTGGTGACGTGCACACTGCTGTTTATGCAGTCCCGTCCCACTTCGTCTTTCATGATATCAGCACAAGGTTACCAAGTGATTATTTACTGCCATAATTGTGGCTGTGAGTTGCCCTTTGTTTTATGAAATAATGTGCTGAGAACTTGGCAGCTTTTCTTCTAATAGCCATACTTGACAAAATAAAAAATTGTCAACACTGTGTTTCCACCATTCTTTTATCAGTTCATGAAACTCAAACAACTGAGACCTTAATTAAATCTGTCCTGTGGTTTTCCCACTGGGGGAAGGAGAAGAGTATGGACACTAAGTCAGGGGCACTGCATACCCGCTTCTCTTCTGAATCAGTGGGAGACCTGCTGCCTGGCTAAGGAGGTGGCGGATTTTCTTTTCTCAAAGGTTCCCTGTCTTCTCGACACGTAAAAAAATTCTTGGTTGTTCAAATTCATCTTTCCTAACAGGATCTGTTGTCTTCCTATGTCTTGGCACAAAACTCAAGAGAACAGCCTGAAATCTTAATGCGTGCTAATAAAAGCAGTATATACTCATAAACCAGCAGTCTCAGATTTTCACAGGAATCCGGGGATCCATAAAAGGGAGGGGTAAGGCAGAGAGCTGATTCTTCCACATATCCATCCCAGGCCTCCACGTTTGTTTACCCATAATTGCTATTCAAGTATAAATTAGAACAACAAATGCATCCTGCCTGGCGATGGTGACACCAGCCCTGTAAATAATTATAATTTAATCTTACAGCAAAGAGTTCTGAATGACTCCCCTAACGATTTCTTCTGTTTAATTCCTTCCCCACTGAGTGACTTAATAGGAAAAGGAATACTCTTTCAGATTTGTTTCAGTCCAGAAGTTTGGACAATGTGGAGACTCACACCTGGGGGGCAGGCACTGTAGGAGACCATTTGGCCTATGGATAAACAAGTGAGTCAAACAGGCCTTGAGGCTGGAAGACGGGATTGGTAAGGATATCCATCTTGGTGTCTGTTTACGGAAACAAAAACTTGGGAACAGTCTAAATAGATACCTGGTAAGCAAACTATGACACAGTTTTATGAGAAACATCACAGACATAAAAACCACCATGGGCGTGAGGTGTTGCAGTGTGCTGTCCTGGCTAAGAAGACAGGCTTTGGGATAGCTCTAACCTGGTGTGGAATCCCAGCTCTGTTCTTTACTAGCTGTAATACCTCAAGCAAGTGACATAACGTCTCTGGGCCTTATTTTCCTCATTTGTAAAGGAGATAAATTGCACTATCTACTTCATAGAGTTTTTATGGAGATAAAATGAAATTATAGCTGTCAAGAGCTTAGAATTTAGCCTGGCAACTATTGGTAGTAAATCCTTAGTAATGATACTTTTATCACACCTCTTCTACTTTGGAGGTACCTGTAATGATATAGGAAACATTTTCATGATATCATGCTTAGTTAAAAACACATGACTGCAGATATATAAAGATCCTAGCATCAAATATATAAATGTTAAATATAAAGTACATAAATAACTAGCTTGATCTAGGCTGTGGCTCCTGATATGCCAATTTCGATGGATTAAGGAACCTAGGATATTGATAAAGCATGCTCCTGGGTGTCCAAATGGGTCATGGAGGTGTGTCTTCTCTACTATAGCTGGCCTCTGGTCCCTTTCTCTTACCTCTGATTCCACTGCTTTGTTTCTGGGCTGCCACACACTGAAGAACTTTGCTTCCTAGTGCCCTTCAGCCATGAGGTTTCTGCCTTGGAGTCTGCTAACCATGGACTGAATCTCTTGAAACCATGAGTCAAATTAAACCTCTCCTCCTTTAAGTAATGTATGTTAAGCATTATGTCTCAATGTCAGGAAAGCTGACTGATACATAGGACAAACATGAAAGACCAAAGGGGAGTACATGAAATAATTTTTATTTCTTTCCTTCTACTACTGCATGCACACATTTTCTACAAGAAACAGATATGCTCTATTTACAATCAGAAAAATAGGCATTTTGTAAAACAAGGTAGGGTCCCATGGTGTTTAGATGGACCTTTCATGGGGATTTCAGTTAGCAAAGGGTTTCTGGGGCCCCTCTCCTAGACAGAGTTGCCAAAACTACTCCAAGACAAGTTTACAGAACATCAATCTCCATTAGT
>RJWM01008069.1:0-74661 GCA_004363535.1 Dasyprocta punctata | reverse complement strand
GTACTGGGGATTGAACTTACAACCTCGCACCTGCCAGGGCAGGCGCTTAAGCCACTGAGCCAAACTCCCAGCCCTGGTTTTTTGAGGCAGGGTCGCACTGTGTAGCTCAGGCCGGCCTTGCACTCCTGTTGTAGCCCAGGCAGGCCTTGAACTCACAATGCTCCTCCTACCTCAGCCTCCCAAGTGCTGGGATTAAAGGCATGCGCCACCACACCCGGCCAGAAACATTTATTGACAAGAAAACTGGCATCATATTTTATACAGCTTGGGATCTAGTAACTATTATAATTTCAAAACAGTGTAAAGATAAACAATATTTTCCCCTCTCTGTTACAACTGTAATGTCTTAGGATAGCAATTTGTTTGGGAAAATGTCATCAATGGAGTACTACTAACACTAGTGTTATTTATTAATTTGTCTGGTCATAATTCAAGGACATATTAGATTTTAATTAGATGTTGATAAAAAAATGTGATTTTTCCTATTAAAGCTTAAGATCCCCTGAACTCTATTTAGAGTGACAAGATTCAGGGCATGATACCCTAAAATATGGCGCCTATTGTGGTTTTCTTCTATTAACAGTTTACGATGATTATTCATTCAACCATCATTTAAGATGTTTGCTCTTGTGAGCTTCAGACAATACCACAAATTAAAATAGCATGGAGTGGTTTTGTGAATAAGAATTACAATATTCATTGAATTCTACGTGTCAGGCGCGGTTCAGAATTTCTCTCACGTAAAAGTAAGGCGGTCTTCATGACAAACTGATATCCTCAATATTCTCACATTGTAGATGAAGAAACTGAGACTCAGCAATTACATGATTTACAGTCACACTGGGGATGGCGGTGCTGGATTTCAGCCCCAGGTAGCATGACTCCAGTGTCATTTCTCAAATCACCGTGTGTGTAAAATAAATCAATCAACAAATGTTAGAAAATGAAGAAAAATATTCTCCATATATAATCCTTATCTACTTGCTCATATTTTTTTAGTTTGAAAACATCAACTGATGCTCTCAAGTGGAAAATGCTTTAAGATGAACACAGTAAATTTTTGTCAAGACAAATCAAAATATAGTCAATACCCACAATTCTTATTCTATGCCAAGCATTGCTCTAAGCTCCCATTCATTTACCTTACATTTTTAAAATATAGTTCCTCTTCTGGATTCATTCAGTCTTTTATTGTCTTCATGACATATTTTAATTTCAGATTTATATGAGCAATTATAGAGGCAAGTCTTATGTTTTAACGTTTTGGTAGAAAAATGATTGAGGCTCATTGCAATGGATAGAATGTTTGTGTCTCTGAAAAATTCTTGTGTGAAACTAATCTAAATGAAAAGGTATTGAGAGGGGGACCTCCGGGAGGGAATTAGGTTATAAGAGTGGACCCTTCATAAATGGGATCCATGTCCTTATAAGAAGGGGGCACTCATTCCCTTTGTTGCTGTGGGAGGATTCAAGGAGTAGTCAGCTGTTTACAACCTGGGAAAGTGATATAGGAAAAATGATCTCAGACCTCCGAATGATATGGTGGAATGAAACTCCCAACCTACTATACTTACGGCGTGAGTTCGTGTTCTCTAAAATCGAAGAATGAATTTTAGGAACAACGGAGGGTAAGAGCAGAAGATATTTATTGAGAGAAAGAAAGCTTCTGTCTGAGGGACAGAAGGGGGCCTGAGTGGGTTGCCAAAGATTCTGTCATATTTAGGGACTTTTATAGAGTAAAACCATGATGGGGAAAACTGGGAACTCGCAAGGCAGACGGGTATAAGGTGGGACGTAACCATGGTTAACCAATAAGATTAAATGCTCAGGTAGAATTGATTAAATCAAGGACAAATGGGGAGGTGAGTCACGTAGTAAGCGAGGGATGCTTAACAATAATGACTCTTCCTGTAAAAGGGTGGGATGCTGATTCTTGACTTCATCAGGATGATATAGAACTATTTAGAATATCAGTCCTTAGCATATGGGTGTATTTGTTTTGCCTTTTGTCTTGATATCTGGCCTGCAGCAAGAAGTGTGTGTCTCTTCCAAGGTCACCAAGACATCTCGTCCTCTGCCAGTTTCCTTGAGGGCTTAATCCTGTCTGACTGCCTATAATATTTCTGTCTAACTCAGTTGCCTGTAACAAAAGGACCTTCCCCAAACTCAGTCATCATGGTATTCGACTTCCAACCTCGAAAATGTGAGAAGTAAATGTTGTTGTTTGAGCCACTTAGTGTGTGGTAATTTGTTTTACCAATCCAAAGTGACTAAGGCACTCATCTACAAAAGGAAACCATCTGTCTAAGAAAATAGAAAGGTTATTGAGAGGATAAAGAGCCAGATTAATGAGCTTTTTCTTATTTCATTTCTCAGTGGACTCAATAATGTTTACCATGCCTGCCTTTTAAAATTGATCTTTTCATTGTGTTTTACATTATTATTCTTTTCTTGTTCTTTGCTTTCTCCTATGCTAATACTCCCAAGTCTCCTTCTTTCATTTCTGTGTGTTGCTTTTAAACATTGATGCAATATTTTAAATGTTCTACAATTTACATTAAGATCTCTAGAAATACAGAATTGTATGAAGGTTGTTTATTGGAAAATATGTTCAAGAGACACACCTCTGAGAAGTATGGGAGACAATATTAGACAGAAGGAACTGATCCTAAAAACAATTAGAACTTGGACCGTGGCTAGTTCTACAGAAAGCTCAGTCCTTTAGCTGTCTCAAGTTGAAGCAAGAAACTGGAACTTGTATTCCTTTTTTTTTTTTTTTTTTTTTGCAGCACTGGGGATCTAACTCACAACCTCACATCTGCCAGACAGGCACTTAAGCCACTGAGCCAAACTCCCAGCCCTAAATTTTTGAGGCAGCGTCTCACTATGTAGCTCAGGTCAGCCTTGCACTCATGTTATAGCCCAAGCCGACCTTGAACTCACAGCGCTCCTCCTACCTCAGCCTCCCAAGTGCTGGGATGGAACTTGTGTTCATACATCAGCCAGTGATTGGCTGCAGATCAACCACTGGAGGAGGCGATTCCTGGAAGCATTGGGAACTTCACATGGGTGGCATAGCCGGGGCTCGTCAGGAGCCAGTGTTTCTAACAACAAGGGTACGAGTGCGTGGGCCTTAAAGAAAGAATCTGGGGGAGCCACAGACTGTCAACCACATATCCTAATCCCTCTCTCTTCATATACTTCTTTACCTTTTCAAATAAAAAGTCATGATCATATCTCTAATTTTAACATCTACCTTGGCTTGTTTTTTTATTTATGGGAAAAGGTTAAAACTTCACTGCCCAAAATAACCTTTACATCTCTACTCTAGTTTACATCCCTTATATTTCTTTTCTGTATCAACCTCTTTCATCTGTTTCTTCTTTAATACTCTGTTTCTGGGATTTGTGTCTGATTATTATCCTTTGAGAGATGGTTCAAATATCCCCTCTGATGAAATTCCCAAAGGTCTTGCCAAATTAATAGTTTTTTTTTTTTTTCTGTGTTCTTGGATTGTATAACACAATGATAATAAAGGGTTAGGGCTCTACATGGCCCAGACTCTGCATTCATATATTAGGAAACATAACGTAATGATAAAATTATTAAAAATATGGGTTTTAATGTTGTTATTAATTTCTCTAAAAAAACCCCTATGGGATTCAATTTATGGTCTGTTAAACCTTGCTCTCTGTTTTCAATAATCATTCAATATCTTCCAAATTTCCCTATCTCCCTGTCTCTTTTCAATTTTTTATTTATTTTTATTTTTTTTGGTACTGGGAATTGAACTCAACGACTTTGCACTTGACAGGCAGGCACTGTACCGCTGAGCTACATCCCAGCCTGCTCTTTCCTCTCTTTTCATTCTTTAGTGGAGAAAAAAAATCCACAAGTGCAGCTCTTGTTCCTCTTACTTTCTCCTCGTCTTTCATCTCCTCTATGCTATCTTCTTCTCTTTCATTCTTTTTCCAACCCCTCCTTTTATAAGCAGCTTCATTGAAACTATCAATAAATCAGAGTCATATTTGGTCAACTGTTTGGTCACTCTGTGCTCCAGTCAGGTTGACACATAAAACCGGTGATGTGTTGCTCTAGACTCCTAGGAATAATAGGGTGAGGATGCAGCATTACTGGGCAAATCTGGCATCCTCTGGAATGTAACATGATGGTTCCTACACTCGTGTGCAGCAATGACATCTAAAGCAATAAAATGCTTAAAATAAGACAGAACTGCCAGAACAACAAAAATATGTTTAACCAAAAAGTACTCTGCTTAACTTTTAACATAAGGTAATCTACACGACACAAATATCACTATTTTTAAACAATGTAAGTATAATTCAGTGACATTAATTACATTCATGATGTTATACAACCACATGACTATTTCCAAAACTGTTGAATCACCTAAAGAGAAACTCTGTGTTTGTTAAGCAGTAAGACCTCATTCCCTACTCCTAGTTAGCCTCTGGTGAATTTTATTTATTTATTTGTTTCTTTGTTTTTGAGACAGGGTCTCACTTTGTAGTGCAGGCTGGCCTTGAACTCACTATTTAGCCCAGGCTGGCCTCGAACTTTGCTGTGATCCTCCTGCCTCAGCCTTCTGAGTGCTGGAGTTGTAGGTGTGCACCACCACGTCCAGTTTTGATTTTTATGAATTTGTCTATTCTAGGTATTTCATTTTATAAATGGAGTAACACAGTATTTACTCCTTTGTATCTGGCTTATTTCATTAGGCATGTTTTCAAGGCTCGTGAATGTGGAGCATGTATCAGGATCATTTTTATAGCTTAATTTTACTCCATTGTGTGTGGTGTGTGTGTGTGTGTGTGTTATATTGTATTGTGTTTACCCATTTATATCAGTAATGGCGAACTCTTTAGAGCTTTCAATGATACAAATGACCTGCTACAGCACATGTGGCATGTTGGTATGTTAGATGCTTGTTTTTCCTCATGTTTTGGCTATTGTGAAGAATTTTGCAATGACCATTTTTCATCCTAATTTTTTTTTTTGTTTTTTTTTTTTGCTGCACCAAGGATTGAACTCACAACCTCGCGCCTGTCAGACAGGCGCTTAAGTCACTGAGCCAAACTCCCGGCCCTGCAATGACCATTTTTCTATAAGTATGTTTGAGTCCCTATTTGTATTTCTTTTGTGTGTATAGCTAGGATTGAAATTGCTGGGTCATATGGACTGGTTCAACCTTTTAATTTGTAAATTAATTGTAACAGAATTAAACTGAAATTCTATCCCTTATTTATACTGGCAACGTTTCAAGAGTTCAGTCAGCACATGTGACTAACAACTACCTTACTGGACAGTATCAATCTAGATCAGGACATTGCAAACACTTGATATCTTGATGAAAGTCTTTACGATAAATCTACTAAGTCTGCTCTCCTTTCTCTGCTGCTCTTACGGGTTCTGTTCCTGCTGACTTTGTAACTTTGTTCACCTTTCCTCATGTCACACTTGTTTATGTCTGGAATATTTACCTAGTCCTTATTTTCCCTTGTGGACATTACACGTACTGAGGAAATCCTCTTTATTACTTCAGTACATGCTGATCTCTTCCAAGGCATTTTTTTTTTTATATAGCACGGGGGATCGAACTCACAACTTCGCGCCTGCCAGACAGGCGCTTAAGCCATTGAGCCAAACTCGCAGCCCTAGTTTTTTGAGGCAGGGTCGCACTATGTAGCTCAGGTCGGTCTTGCACTCCTGTTGTACCCCAAGTCGGCCTCGAACTCACAATGCTCCTCTTACCTCAGCCTCCCCAGTGCTGGGATTAAAGTCGTGTGCCACCACGCCCGGCTCTCTTCCAAGACATTTGTTAACTTCATTGCTTTTAGAATATTCTTATATACATGATTGTTAGTTGCTTACTTAGCTTTTAAATTCTTTCATGGTAAAGATAGCAAAAACAAGAACAGTACCAACAAAACACAAAGTAGCCATTAATTAAATGATGGCCATGCTTCAGGCACAGTGTGGGTTATTTTGACCACTCCATTTTATTTAGTCTTTAAAACAAACCTAGGAAACTGGAAAATATTAACTGAACATCCGATTTGAGTATTATTATCTCATGCAGAGATCAGAGCCAAGGCTCGGAGGTGCTCCTGTTCCAGTCCATGCACCTAGTGAGTGAACGATGGGGTCGAGAGCTCAAGTGTTTCCAAGTCTATAAGCATCACCTTGGGACATCTTTACAAATAATATTGTCCAGCATTTACTGATTACTCACCAGGAGCCAGATCTTATTATAATTTCTTTTCTGTCCCCCTTCCCTTCCCTTCCCTTCCCTTCCCTTCCCTTCCCTTCCCTTCCCTTCCCTTCCCTTCCCTTTTCTTTCTTTCTTTTTCTTTCTTTCTTTCTTTCTTTCTTTCTTTCTTTCTTTCTTTCTTTCTTTCTTTCAGACAGGATCTGGTTATGTAGTTCAGGCTGGCCTCGAACTCCTATGTAACCAAGGTTGGTCACCAAATTTTGGAAGTCTTCCTGGCTCAGCCTCCCAAGTGCTAGGATTACAGGTGTGTGCCACCACCCCTGGCTGAAGAACTTTTCTTGTGTACAATAATTCTGACAATGATCTTCTAAAGTAGAAATTGTACCACCATGATTTCTTGTACATGAAAATGAAAAGTTGCTTCATGGATAATAAATGCCAGTAAGACTGAGATGGCTGAGTCTGAGTCAGGGTCTACATTCTTAAGAATCACATTTATAAAGTGTACTTAAAAAACATTTATTGAGCGATTATTGTGTAGCAGGCACCACGCTCAGAGCCAAGGATTTAAAAATAAGTAGAGTTTGTGTCTCTTGTAGGAAGTTAGTCTACTAGAATGGACCAACACAGGTTTTGTCACTGGTAAGAAATTTATTAATCACAGCTACCACCATCATCAAACAAGAATAATGACGACTTGCCTTGCCAGGCATGGTGGTGCATGCCTATAATCCCAACACACGGGAGGCTGAGGCAGGAGGATAGCCATGAATTCAAGGCTAGCCTGGGCTACATAGTGAGTTCAAGGCCAGACCAGAATATATAGCAAAACCCTGTCTTGGAGCCCCTTTCCCAAATAATAATGGGGGCTTTTCCAGGCACTGTCTTGTGTTTTGCAGGCATTGATTAATTCAGCCTCATAATGATCTTTCATAGTCAACATTATTATTATCTCCATTTTTTTTTCCTGATCAAGAAACAGAGGACAAAGATGTTAAGATGTTAAAAACAAAAAAACAAAACAAAACAAAAAAACACGAAACGAAACAGTTGTCCAAGCTACAGAGTGGAAGAACTGATTTATGAACAGAGGCAAACTGGTTCCAGAACCTAAATTCTTAAATGAATATTACCTATAAATAATAGGCTCAATTGTTCTGGAGTGTGAACAAGTACAATTACATACATATCATATTTCAAACTGGTTTTAGTGAATTTTGTAAGTGACAGTCATTCTGAAACTAAAGATGGTGCAGTTACTAGAATGGTCAGCAGAGGGTGAAGAGAAGCAGCATTTGTTGCGTGTTGCTGCATTGCAGTGGGATAAACTGCATGGGATTGGTAAACTCTAATATTCCATGATGATCCTTGTATGAATTTCTTTAGCTCAGTGTAATACAAAACAAAACAAGAATAGTTCCTTTTCAAATACATATAACTGATATTTAGAAAAATCTGATTTAACATATTTATGTTTCTCTGAAGAATAAGGATGAGAAAATCTATACCTTATGGAGTTTAGGGTCTCAAGTTCAGGGTCTCATGAAGAGGCTTAGTAAGTAAAAATCTAAATGATGATAAAAATTCTACATGAACAAAGTTTTAGAGGAGTTTGGAAACAAGAAAAAAAATTAATGGTCTGAAATGGAAGAGAACAACTCCTGGAAAAGGGAGCATTGTTCTAGTATTGAAAGGTGGGTAGATGGTATGTGTATAATAAGAGAAATACTGGTCCCTCTTAAAAATAAAAATCAGAGCCGGGCGTGGTGGTGCACACCTTTAATCCCAGCACTCGGGAGGCTGAGGTAGGCGGAGCGTTGTGAGTTCGAGGCCAACTTGGGCTACAATGCGAGCGCAAGGCCGGCCTGAGCTACTCAGTGCGATCCTGCCTCAAAAAAACTAGGGCCAGGAGTTTGGCTCAGTGACTTAAGCGCCCATCTGACAAGGCATGAGGTTGTGAGTTCAATCCCTGGTGCCACAAAAAAAAAAAAAAAAGAAAAGAAAATACAATTCAACTTCCCAGGCATTTATGAACCATCTGCAACCCTCCAGATGCTAGTTCAGACACTGTAGAGAAATAAAGAGGGGAGATGCAGTCTCAGCCTTAAGGAAGCCACTGATTCCCCAGCAGTAATAATATAAGGGATGATACGATAGACCAGTAACCCATGCTGTATCAGAGGCCCTGGCAGCTAACTATGGAAGGATACATGCTTCTCATTCTAAAGGGAGGTACCAGAGCATTCATGTTAAACCCACATGTTTACAGCAGCTCACTTCATAACAGAGTAGCTCAACCTTGGAAGAGGCCTAAGTGTCCCTCGTCAGATGAACGGTTAAAGAAAATGTGGTATCCACTCACAATATAGTACAACTATTGGGTCATTTATAGGAAAATGGCTGCACCTTGAGGTCTTAATGTAAAGTGAAATAAATCAGACACACAAGATTAAAAATCACTTGGTTTTGTCTTATATGAGAAAACCAAAACATAAACTGTTTGATTATTTTGGGGCTCTCAATCTGAAGTGGTGCAGAGAAAATGAGAGCGAGAGAGATAAGGAGGAGGCCTTTAATGCAGAGGGCATGGGAGAGCTTTAGGGGCGGGGTGGGGGTGATGTAGAAGCTCTCAACAAGAACAAAGGAGTGTAGTTACCTTTATCAACTTTGGCTGGGGAAGGAGTTTGGGAGGTGGGCAAAATGACATATTAACAGCTGATTTGAAGGAGCATCTGCCTGTGTAAAGCAGGAGACAGAAAGATTTACTGGGGTCTGGGGGTGGAGGCTTGGAGGATTGTGGAGTCTTGGGATTAGAGAGGGCTTGGCCCATGAGCAAAAAGGGAGCAGGAGGTTTATCTCTGGAATGAGAAGGAAAACATAGAGTTTACTCTTGGAGGGCTAAGTTGTTTCCCTGGGTCAGGTATCAAGTTGGGGGGATGTCATGTTACAGATAGCTAAGCCCCAGGCTAGCAAAATCTATCATAAATGAAGAGCAAAGTAAATGGCAGCTAATGGGGACAAGAAAGATAAGTCTATTGCAAAAGGGAAGGGGACTGGGAGATGGAGGGAGGTGGAGGGAGAGGAAGGGAAGGAGGTGAAAAAAGAATTAAGAAGGGCTATGTACACAGATCAACTCCCTACAAGGACTGTAATTATTATGTACTGCAAACATAGGCTAAAAAGTGAACCTAGAAAAGTTACGGCCTTACACTGGTTCTGCCAGTTGTAGCAGCTCATCTATTCTTAGCCTATATTAAAACATTGAGGTTGAAGAAAAAGAGATTCCTTTAGTGAAGAACTGACAAAAGGTTTTGCACGTCACTCACCTCACTCCCTACTCCAGTGAAGAAAGAGAGGACGTTTTCCCCATGCTAGAAATTATCTAAAGAGTCACAAATGGAACCAGCCGCACATGCTCAGAGGAGACCAGCCCAATGCAGGCACAGCAAGAATTCAAGGTCTGGGCTTGAATACAAGCAAGCCGGAGTTTGGTTGTCTGTGTGCAGCCTTGGTTGGAGGGTCCGCACTGTATGTTTTCTGCACCAAATTCTGCCCATCAACCGGGATTTGTCTTCCTCACACTGAGAAGTGTTGCTGACTCACTGCCTTCCCTTGGGGCCCTAAGTTGTTTCCGGGTGTCAGTGTTGCCATGGGTATGACAGAGAGTGAGTCCCCATCTCTTTTCTGGCCTGGAGAATCGAAAGGCTGTCGATTCCACTGAACTTCAGATGAGCTGCTATGGAATACACGTGAGCGGGGCGGGGAGGTGAGCGGGGAGGTCCACTGACGTCTGTCTTTGTGTATTTTTCTCAGTTCACTGCTTCGGGAGTAAACAAAAGTAAAAGCAACCTTGTACAGAAGCCAAGTCATGGTTTCATTGGTCCTTATTTTATTTATTTATTTATTTATTTATTTTCGGCGCCGGGGATTGAACTCACAACCTTGCGTCTGCCAGACAAGCACTTAAGTCACTGAGCCAAACTCCCGGCCCCTGTTTCATTGGTCCTTGAACTTGGATCAGACACATAGTGTGGTCATACTGATTTTAAAGGGCAGTATATGGTACCTGTCTTGCCTGTTGGCCTGAAGTCCTTTTCTAGAGGGACACTTGCAGAGCATTGTGCCTGACTCCAGGAGCTGTACTATCTGTGGCTACAGCTGTCCCCAACAGGGGTCAGGAGGGAAGACTACACAGGTGGCTGCTTTAGAATTTGCCTGGACTTCCTGCCCTAGCAGGGGTGGGAGGCAATTTGAGTGGCTCCCCTTGAATCTAGAACAATTGCTGCAACTCTGATTATTTTGAGACTTATTTCCTTATACTGATATGTACAGAGCTGACTGTGGTATTTCCTTCTCTCTTCAATTGGCTCTAAGCATTGCAAATAAGGCTAGCCAAGGTACTGGTACATAATCTCTAAAGCCACCAGAGAGTGTCCTGTTTCCTCACATAGTTCTCTCTGTAAAATATATAAAGCACAGGGGGATGGCAGAGCCAGTCAGCTCCAGGAATGTCCACTGGGTCTGAGCCTCAAGAGAGAGGCTGTGAGTCACCAGGGCACAAAGTTTTCATATCAGAAACTAAAGTGGCAGCCTCCAAAAACAATTCAGTTGCTACCTTGATTGGGTTATGCAAACTGACCTCTCTGCATATCTTTATCTCTGCATTTTGCAGAGATACCTTTCTCACTACCTGGCTAGCCAGCTCGTTACTCATGTAGTTCCCGCCATCTTCACTGACACTCAGCCTCAAGCCACCCTCTTCTTCACAAGATAATAAATTCTGGGAAAGGCTGAGAATCAAGGCCTTAGTCCGCACATCCTCACAAGGATTGGACTCGGGACCCCTTAGCTGCCCTTAACTTTGTGTCTTGATGTCTTTACTCTCACCGAGGGATGCATTGGAGGTGGTAGATTGGAATTAACTTGCTGGGATTTCAGTAACATCTCACTGGGATCACAAATATAATTTATTGGATTGTGAGGAAGACTAGAGAAAGGATTACAGTACTTGGGTTACTGTACTCAATATTTGGGAGTCCAATAGGCAGGTGCATGTTTTTGAGGTTTGATAAGACTGTGTGATGTCAGTCCTAACCAAGTACACTGCCTAAAGGACACAGAGAAGACGAGTCTAGAAATTCAGTAGCCAGAAACAAGAGGCAGATAAGGCCACTCCTGAGCTTACTAAGCTACGCGACAGCCAGCAATTTTACTGCTGCCACCTAGAGGACCTTTCTGTGAACTACAACCATATCTGTCAAAACTAGGTCTCAACTTCTCCAATATCTACCCTCTCATTCTCCAGATGTTAGAAAAAAGGACTAGAAAATTTGGCATAAATTATTTTAAATTTTCTGTGTCAAATTCTGTCCATCTATTTGGATTTATCTTCATCACACTGGGAAACATTGTTGGACTTTAGATTATTCTAATCACCCTGAACCCCAGGCTCCTTGTTCTCTTTAGATGAAATTTTCTTGAATTTGTTTTCTTTTGTTTATTGGGCTCTCTACTTCATTGTCACCAGTTTTGAAACTTTTCTTTCCGTATTCACCCATTTCTCCCTACCAGGAGGGAGAAAAGCTGATTTAACCTCTTAGCCTACCTGGGGTAGGAGAATAGAAGAAATTCAGGTTTGAATGGTTTTGGGGTTTGAGATTATACACAATAAAGTTTTTTCTTTTGTCATTTAAATTTGTTTTTTTTTTTCTATAGTGCTGTTTTATGGTTCTTGGTTTGTTCTCTTTGCTTTGCATTTTCCCTTCTCATTCTAAATATTGCTTTAAACCTTATCTTTAATTGACCTTGTATTTCATTAACTTCTGTATGAAGAAGCACATGAAAAATTTTTTTTTCTTTGTGGCATTCTGCTTACTTCTAGAATGGTGTCTTCATTGGTATTCCCCATTCTCATATTTATTTATTTGTGCTGATCGTGTTTGCAGTGCTGTTGTGTCCTTTCTTTCTGTGCCTTCTAGACAACAGCTTTGTCAAGATCTCCTGTTTGCCCTGCCACAGTGTTGGTGATTACATTTGCTTTTCTGTTCCCTTACGTTCAAGGAGGAGGGGAGAGCTCAGCAGTGCCCCAGCACAGCCTTGGCTAGAGTTGCCATGTATGTTTCCTGTGTCAAATTCTGCCCATCCACTGGGATCTATCTTCATCACACTGAGAAATACTATGGAATTTTGGGTTGTTCTAATTATACAGAAGCCTGGGTTTCTTGCTTTCTTTAGATGAAGTTATGTAGAAATCTGTTTTCTTTCATTTATTGGGTTCTCTACTTCACTGTTACCGGTTTTTAAATACTTCTCTTTCCACATTCACCTGTTTCTCCCTAACAGCGATTTCTCTCGCTGCTACCCTCATCTCTCTCCTCCACTGAGGGAAAGATAATAAATGGAGAGTTTTGCCCTCGTATCAATGATATAGGTGTGGGTTACTTCCTTCAGGCACTGAGAAAGTTTCTTTTCCACTTTCCCTCCCTCAGAGACTCTTGTCCTAATTATTTTATCTTTTTTTTTCTTCCTTTCTGCTAAATCACTATTTACTGTTGGAGATAATTAACTCTGGATGTTTATGATTGTTCTGCCATCCTTTCCGTTTTCTCCCAGCTGGAATACACCAAAATGAGGGCCCCAGTTGTTCCCTTTCCTGATAGGACATGGAAGTAGTTGTGATGGTGATATTGGGGAATGAAACTCCCAACCTACTATATGTCTGGTGCTAGTTCATGTTCTCTAAATCGAAGAATGAATTTTAGGAACAACGGAGGGTAAGAGCAGAATATATTTATTGAGAGAAAGAAAGCTTCTGTCTGAGGGACAGAAGGGGTCCCAAGCGGGTTGTCAAAGACTCTGTCATTTCTAGGGACTTTTATAGAGTAAAACCATGAGATTAGATGGTCCGAGGCGGGGAAAATGGGAACCTGTAAGGTGGGCATAACTTGGGGCATAATTTTGGTCAACCAATAAGACTAATTGCTCAGGTAAAATTGATTAAATTAAGGGCAAATGGGGAGGAGAGTCACGTAGTAAGCGGAGGATGCTTAACAGCAGTGACTCTTCCTGTAAGGGGTTGGGATGTTGACTCCTGACTTTCTCAGGGTATTAGAGAACTATTTGGACTGTTGACCCTTAGGATGCAGTTGTATTTGTTCTGCATTTTATCTTGAGATCTGGCCCACAGCAGGAGGTGCCTGTCTCCCCCACAGTTGCAAAGTATCTGGGCTTCTGCACTGGCTCCTTCTAGGACCAAACCCTGTCTGACTGCCTATAATATTTCTGTCTAACTCAGGTGCCTGTAACAATGGGACTGTTCCTCAATTGCAAAATTAGTCTCCTCTAGGGACCATCCATACCTCATCTGAATCTATCTTTCCTGTGATATGCGGTGGGGGTTAAATTTTTCAGGATTTTGTTTTCTCACATTTCCTTTATAATGCAAGTTTAAAGAATGATATTTAGGGGGCTTTTTATATCACTTCGAGTTCTGTTCTCCAAATTTTTGGAAACTTCTGTGTCTTTTATGATCAACAGCTTTTAAAGGTTATGATATATTCTTCTCCTTTTTTTGAATGCTATTGGTAAGTTTTAGCAGGATTAACCGCTCCCCCATCTTCTGTTCATATAATTAAAATATGTGGGAAGAGCCTGGTGGCACACATGTGTAATTCCAGCACCTTGGGAGGCTGAGGCAGAAAGATGGCAAGTTCGAGTCCACCCTGAGTCAATTAATGACTTAGTAAGACCCTGTCTTAAAATGAAAAATAGAAAAGGACTGGGGATTTAGCTCTGTGCGAAGGCCCTGGCTTCCATCCCTGATACCACAAAAATGTTATGAGTGTGGAAGATTTTTTTTTTTTAAGTTTAGTCAAACTCCAGTTTACTCCACGAATTCTCTTATTCCCAATTGTCAGCTGCAGAGGTTAAGGGCATAATATTTCAGAGATTCGCTTGAAGAAAGTAGTAGAACAGAGGCATTATTTGAATCTAAACCTGTCTTTCACCCTGTAATCAATATCCTATTCTTAATCAATGGGAAGTATGCAGGGCTTTTAAATAGGTGACTGATGAAACATTCATTTTAGGTTTGGAAGCTAGAATGTGGTTTGATAGAGATGTGTGAAATGAATTTGCAGAGTGAAGACTGATGGAAACAATGAATCTGGCTAGAAAGCTTTTATAAAATCAGATCTAATGCACTAAGGGCCTGACATGGAGTGTAACTTCTTTCATTTCTCAAAGTTTTGAATTTGGTAATCACAGCCTCCCCCCCTCCGCAAGGATGCTTCTAGGGTGTCATCATTTTTTTTCCAAATACTCAAATTTATAAGAACTTTGATTAAAATTGGGAAGTTTATAAGAACTTTGATTAAAATTGGGACAATGCAATGACTAGTTTGTAGTTATTTCTTTTGGATAAAGAAGTGTGAAGCCCACAATAGATCACTTCAACTTGCTGGGCCTCATTTTTTTTTATGTTTAAACTGAAAAGTTGAATTAGTGTGTAGATTCCCTTCCAGGTCATAGTCAACAAAAGTTGGATGAAGGAATGATATTTAAAGAATAATGGAAGGGTTTCCTTCTCTTTGTAAAATGTGTTAGGATCTGTTAAATGGAACAGAAAGAAATTTATGTTATTTACGGATCTTCAATGAAAATATTTGTTAAGTATCTATTGTATGCTGATTTCTACTCTTTATAATTTGACATCCAGGGATTTCCTTACCTGATCTCAAAACACCTTTTCAATTCTATCCCCTACTACTCCAATCAAGGAGCTACACTCAACTAGGAGCTCAGCTCTTACTACAGTGAACAATAAAAATCTCACCCTAAGTGGATCTTCTAGTGTAATGGAGAGGCAGACATCAACACAGTTTACCAAGACATAATGTAAATAAAATGAATCTTAGTGATAAAGGTATAAGCAATATGCTGTGTTAATGCACAAAAACAGCCATTTCTTCTCAGCAGGAGGTCGAGAAGAGTACCATTGGTGACTGGAGAGATGACTACAACTCTCTGAAGATGGGAAGAGAAGAAACAATGTGAAGAAAAGCAAAACCATGTGAACACATGTGACATGTTGAAGGAATTGTGCGAAGTCCAGTGTGGCTAGAACATAGAGTGTTGAGAGTAGAGCAGAAGAGAAGAGTTTAGAAAGGGAAGCTGATGCCAGATAGTAGAGAACTTTGTAGGACCCTGGGGACTTGTGCTGTATTATTTAAACTTTCAGAGGAGAGTGCTTTGCTCCTTACAATGTGGAGATAAGCAAGGCATCAACATGAAGGTGTATCAGGTGAGAGAATGGAGGCAGAAAGACGAATCAGGCTTCAAGGAGAAGAAAAAAAGCAAATTCATGATGGGGTTAACAGAGAAAAGGGGCCAGCTAATGAAAAATCATTGCATGGAACCAAAAAATGATTTAGCTAAAGGCGCCAGGCTGAAGGGGTGCACGTGGAAAAGAAAGCACATAGAATTCATTACCAACTGTGTATTTCATTTACTTTCTTCTGGTGCCCCCTGTGCCTGGCTTGAGTGTGGAGAACAAGGCAGAGTGAGACAGAGGAGACCATTTCCACGTGCACATGCTGAGGATTTGGATCATTTTTCTATAAGCAATGGTCCCACATTGCAGGGATATTAACCAAAGAATAAGATGGTCAGCCTCCTCCCTTCCTCACGTCCTTCCTATTTCTGGCAGTTTTCATAATGCACTACTGTTTCTTGTCAGTCTCTTCTGTGTCTTATTAACCTCTCACATGCTTCATGCAAAACACAGGTCAACAAACCTGGATGAAGTCAGTCACCCACCTGAATGAGCCACAATGTAGACGGCATGAAGGATATGTCCCCAAGACAGACCCCACGTGTCAACATGATTGGAGAGGAGTTGAAGTATGTGTAGAAAGTGAGTTAGAGCTGATACAGTGCCCTTCACTCACAGTGTAACACAGTGGATTCATAACTGTGGGGAGAGTCTTGGAATATCAGTATCTGGGAGGTTGGAAGCCTTTGAGAAAAGTCCTCCCCCATCATGAGTGGCCATGGTAGCATACAAATGGTGGCATGCCCTGTATGTGGAACAGTAGCTGGTGCATGCTGTGACAAAGATCTAGAGATTCTCGGATGATGCTGAAGAGATATACAGGGTAATTTAGAAATCAGCATTAATATATTTGCCAGAAGTCACAGTGGAGGTGGTCTAAGTAGAGATGTCTATTCGAAAGAGGTTCTGAGCTAGCAACTAAAAATGTGGTTCAGACGGAAGGTATTGCTAAGCCTCAGAGGATCCCCAGCATCAGTGAGAACCAGTGCAGGCAGCGTGGTCAGCAGGAGGAGATGGCCACGCTAGAGCAATCACCATGCCTGAGAGAGAAGAAGCCTTGAGAGACAGAGCAGTGAGTTCCTATGAGACTGAGTTTTCCTAAGTAAACTGTTTTACCCTTCATTGAAAAAGCCCGAGTTATTCACCTTTTTCCTGACATTTCTTCAACTTTGTTTTGAGAACTTTTAAACCAACAGAAAGGATTTCACACGAACATCTTCTGTCCTCCTAGCACCGTGCATCAGCTTTAAACATTTCGCCTTGTGTGATCTGTGTACCTTCCTTACATCATATGTATGACATATCTGCTAACATTTTGCTTTCCCATTTGAAAACAAGTTGCAGATACATGGCATTCAGCTCTAAATATAGGTGGAACCACGTGCAATTGCAGATTTGAGGCCATTTTGTATGTTTAACAATAATATCTTAGTATGCTTATCTTAAGAATAAAGGCATCCTCCTAAAAAACTATAATACTACCAACTTTCCTAGGAAAATTCACATTAATTCAATAATATCCAGTACACAGTCACATTTGACTTTAGCTGTTGAAAACATCTTTTATAGCTGGTTCTCCTTCCCCATTTTGATCTAGGGTCCCACTGAGGTTCATCCATTATGTTTGGAATTTATGCCTAGTTATCTTCTAGAACAGTCCTCTTGTCTGTTTTCGTGACATCGGCTCTTCCTTTGTTGATTGGTTGGTTTTAGAAAAGTCTGGGTCAGTTATATTATAGAATTTTACAATTTAGATATATCTGATTTATTTCCTTATAATGTGATTTAGGTTAAATGTTTGGCAAGTATACTTCATAGGTGATATGTGTATTTAATAAGTCACATCAGGAAACATATGAAACATTGGTCAATTATTACTGACTCTAAATTCGATCATTTCACTATCAAATTATCCTTTATGGAAGTGCACTTTTTCAATGTGTACATGTGTGTGTGAGTGTGTAAGTGCCATAGTAATGGGGATGGAACCCAGGGCCTTTGCACTGAGCCACATCCCCAGCCCTTTTTTATTTTTTATTTTGGGCCAGGGTCTTGCTAAGTCACCAGGTTGCCCAGACTGGGCTTGAAAATGCAATCCTCTTGCCTCAGCTTCCCAGAGTGCTGGGAGTACAAGAGTGTGCCACCACACCAGCTGCACATTTCCCTTGTAAAATGGTAACTAATGTATGGGGTAGTATTTTGAGACTGTATGAACACCGTATTCCCAACATCCATTGGTGATCTTTAGTTTTTGCATCAGACATTTCAAAATGAGTTTCTAATTCGATCATTTCTTCTACACTTACTATATTGTATTGTTCTGAAAACAACTAGTTTATATTTTTTCAAATATACTGAAGACTCATGTTTCATTTTATTCAATGTATTTTCATTGATTATTGTAATTATTCTTTTTGAGACTCAAATTTTCATGTATTTGGTCTGCGCAGTCACATCAAGCTGGCTCCTTTGTCCTTTTGACCCGACCTCATTAGTCTTCAAACTGTTGCTTATTCTCTGGCACATCAAAACACTCCAGTCTGACCTTCTGGTTTCCCTGCAGACCCGGGGTCATGTCTCAAAGATTTTTGCTTCTTTTTAGTGGACAACGGGATTTAGAAACCATGACTGGGATCCAGCTGGGTTCATTGCTATGAAGTCCATTGCTTCTGAGCCCTTTACTTCCATTGGAAAGTTTCAGTCTCTGAATTCATGTCTTTCTCCACAATTCAAACATACACAAAACACATTACATGTTTCCTGAGATAAGGGCCAACAATGGAGTAATAAGTGTGGGATAAGGAGACACAAATTCTCCAGGGTCTCTTTCTAGGAACCGACATTTAATTCAGGTGGAATTTCATTACACTGGTGTTCATGTCAGTCTGATTATCAGCAAGAAAATGAAGAAATATTATTCGTCTCTGTGTCCATAATGGTGTGTGCAGAGGGGTAGTAAGCCAATTGTAGTTTCTGTGCACTCTGCACTTGCTGGTTTTGAGTACGTAAGTGCCACAGAGCTTTATTTATTTATGTATTTATTCACCAGTTGTCTGATTTTGGTCTATTCCCACCGTTGTTTTCTACTTTTACCTTTCTTTAGGTCTAGTCACAGAGTCGTAGAGTATCGTAAAACCTCAGCTGAGGTATTATGGGTTCTTGTGTGTGTATTTAAAAAATAATAGATGTCTTTCTAGTAATGGGTCATTTGGATTCTTTTAACATCTTCTGCTTTTTTTTTTTTTTTTTTTTGGTGGCACCAGTGATCAAACTCACAACCTTGCGCCTGCCAGACAGGTGCTTAAGCCACTGAGCTAAATTCCCGGCCCTATTTTGTTTTTGTTTTTGTTTTTGTTTTTGAGGCAGGGTCACACTGTGTAGTTCAGGCTGGCCTTGCTCACATTGTAGCCCAAGCTGGCCTCAAACTGACAGCACTCCTCCTACCTCAGCCTCCCGAGTGCTGGGATTAAAGGCGTGCACCACCACGCCCGGCAACATCTTTTGCTATTATGATATGATTAAAATCAGTGAGACACTTTTTTCTTTTTCTTTTTTCTCTAAACTACAGTAGTTAATTCATGAATTGGTACTTAATATAAAATATTTCAGCCAAAAAACTCTTGTGAGGCTTGTATTTTTCAACCGTTTTATTGCAGTTGCCCTAACATACAATTAATGACAATCATGCTTTGCGTAGTATGAATTATATTTTCATTTTGGTCTTTAGTGTAATTTGTATGAGAAATTCAGTTTCCCTGTTGGGCTCATTTAATAATTTTACCTGAGGAACATCTATTTTTTTCCATTTTACCTCCAGCTCTATAGGTAGTATTGACATGGTTAGACTAATCTCAGAATGATTATACACAGAGAACAGAAGTTACCAATTTAGCCCTGTGGCTATTTTTGAAAAGGCTCATTCAATCTTCATAAAAGGAAACAGAATTAGGTCAATTTCTCTTTCTCCTTTTTAGTCATCATCATTGTTGTCATCACATCATCAATATTTTGTCATAATCATCAAATAAAATCTGTATGTGTCTTTGTGACTTAATTATCTGACTTACTATGACCATTCTCATTGATGGCTTCAAAAATATCCAGACATTTAGAAACACCAATGTCCACAAAACTATCTTAGTAAATCATGATTATTTAGACCCAAAACCTTGGTAGTCTCTAATTCCACAGGCACCCAGATGCCATCAGAACCAGGCCTGCACACAAAGATTCAACCAGTCTCTGTTTTCTGGGATTAACTTAAATGATGTATATGCAGAAATAGATACATAGACAGATAGCATATAGGGGCATATTATTGACAGGTGTGTTCTATGAGGCTTGTCTTGGTTTTGTTTTTGTTTGTGTGTTAGTCAACATTACAGAGATATCTCATCAGAAAATCTGGATTCTTGAATCTTCTTGAAACATCAGAATCCTTATATCTCACAAAGCAACTTGCAGCTGAGTGATGATATATATGCTCTCAGTTCCCTGAGATTCTCATCCTTCATTCAAGTACAACATATATATTGATATTGCTGATGTCGTTAATTTTGCCTTACTGATCCCTACAGGCATTCTATTTGCAGCCCATAAACAAAAATATACAGTGCAGTTCACATGGGAAGCACTTGGTTGGAAACCCAGGCCCTTGGTAGTTGTAAACTGTTTTGGTTGCTTTTCTCTCATTGCTGAGACAAAATACTCAATGCCCAAAATTAAGGAAGGAGAATTTATTTAGCTCATAGTTTGTGGGGGTTTCAGTGCATAATCTGCTGGATCCAAGGCAAAATGGCTCATGGAAGAGGGCAACAGTTCATGGCACAAGAAAACAGCAAAAGCAACAAGAGCAAAAAAGGGAAGACAGCATAAGAGAAGACTCTTCCTGTCCCTTATATTGCATGTAGGTAATCCCCCCTAGGGTGTGTGTAGCACTTATGTCCATAATCCCAGGATTGGGCCATGAATCAGTCACAAATTATAGAAGCCTGCCCCCATGACTGCATGAAGTTTTGGGGGGACATCCAGACACAAACCATAGCATTCCACCCCTGGCCCTCCAAAGACTCATGCACATCCCTTTTGCAAAAGGCATTTAGTCCATCTCTAAGAGTTACCAAAATTCAGCAATGCTGAAAAGTCCAAGTCCCAAGTCTCCTCCGAGATGTAAGGCAAAGTCTTAGCTGTGAGCCCCTGTATAAGTGAAAAGAAAGTTAAACACTTCCAACATACAATGGCACAAGATAAACATTACCATTCCAAACAGTACAAATGGGAATACAAAGGATTTAGACCAAAGCAAGTCCAAAATTCTACAGGGCAAACATTAAGTCCTGTAGTTCCATGTGGAACATCTGTAGCAATCTGTGGTGAGTTGTAAGCCCCAAAATACTTGAGTAACTCTGCCCCTATGGCACTTCCAGTGGTTGTAGACCCCATGGCTTTTCTCTTGGGCCTGCTCTGCTCAATCCTTGCAGCTTCCCTTGGATGATTCATGCTCCTGGTTTCTCCAAACTTCTGGGGTCTCCACTGCATCTTTGACTTTACCCTCACAGCTTGACACACTGTTCTCTCAGGAAAGCACTGCCTGGGCTCCCAGGGCTTCTGAAATTGGGGTAGAAGCCTTTTTAACCTCAGAACTCTTGCACGCTGCATGTACCTAAACCCAGCGCCACATGGATGCTGCCAAGGTCTGCTGCCAGTGGGAGCAATAGCCAGGCTTTCTTTTCTCTTGGTTATAGGGGTTGAGTGCCTGGATTGCTGAGCACTCTGAATCTGATCGTGAGGAACAAATTTTCTACGCTGCCGCCATTCTGGAACCTGGTGCAGCTGCTGCCATTCTGGAGCATGGTGCTCTGCGGCTTTCTCTTCAAAACAAAATCTTTCACTTTAGTAGTTTTGAGGTTGCAAAGGGTAAATAAAGCCTTGCTGCTTTTTGTGAAGCACTCAGGCCATCTTTTCTATTCTCTTGTTTTTTAGGAAATCAAGATCTCCATTGCTCTATCTTTCTAGTCCACAAGTTTACTGGAGCTTCCCTTCTGGCCAAACTCAAAACATTTAAAATCATTCTGCTGGCCTCTTTGCTCTTGATTCTTAACATAGATCCAGCTAAAAGCCCCCAACAATAGCCATGCCACCACCTCAACATTCAACTGCATTGAAATTTCTTCTGTCAGATTAGTCTACCACGCTTAATCTTAGTCTCAGGCAAAATCTTTGGACACTAGCAAAATGCAGACAAACTTTCTGCCAAGCCATAACACGCATCATCTGGATCCCAAAACCAATACAGTCCTTTTCCCCAGCAGAAATCGCTCAAATCTGGTCTTAACTGGCAGCATTCCTACCAGCCTTCTGGCCTTTTTGAGCTCTGACCAGAATCTCCCATACAGAACAGCCTAAGACATTCCAGCTCTACTCTTTCAGGCAACAGCTCTAAACCTTTCCAAACTCTTCCCACAAGCCATTCTCAAAGGCTCTTGAACTGCAAAGGTACAGTCACAGCAATGACCCCACTTCTCTGGTACCAAATTCTGTCTCGGTTACTTTTCTCTGAATGCTGAGACAAAATTCCCAACAACCACAATGAAAGTTTATGTAGCTTACTGTTTGTGGAGATTTCAGTCCATAATTGGCTGGCTCCAAGGCAGGGTGGTTCATGGAAGAGGGCAGCAGTTCATGGTGGTGGAAGACAGCAAATGCAACAAGAGCAAAAAGGGAGGAATGCAGAGAGAAGGTTCTTTCTGTCCCGTATAGTGTATGTATCCTACCCACACCAGGGTGTGTGTAGTACTCACACCCATAATCCCAGTATTGAACCATGAATGAATCACAAATTTTAGAAGCCTGCCCCCATGAGTGTATGAGACTTTGGGGGGACATCCAGACACAAACCATAACATGACCTTAATGTTTGTGGATCTATTTCTTATCTGTTCATTGGGGCCAAATAAATATCTTTGTAATTGTTGTGACCTTCAATTGGGAGAATGCATGTAAAAATCCTTTGAAGTGCTGCAAAATATGTCAGTCACATCCATGCGCCAGAGGTAGACATACCTAATTCACTAAAATTTGAGTTTCCTCCCTTGAAAATAGTATTAGCACCATGAAAGAAATAAATGCGAAAAAAGTGAAAGTACCCCTGACCCAAACAGAATAGTATATTTTAGGCTGTCGAGAGAAGGACTGAGTTGTAACAAGTCACGAGAGCTCCATGACTCCCTTTTCATCATTTGTGTGTCAGGGAAGACAGAATTTCACTTCCAACTCACAAATTTATGGTGAGACTCAATGAACAAATGTATGTGTATAGTGACTTTCTCATCTCTGGGACAAAACACCCAATATTCACAATTTAAAGTAGCCAGGAGGGAGGGGAGGGTATGCTGACTAGGGAGAGAGAGAGAGGCTGGTTAGTGAGAAGAATGTCCCCTTCCAGGTCATTCTGCAGTGACTTGCTTCTTCTGATCAGCCCTTCTTCTGAACACCTGAGACTTTAGATCTAACACATAACATTCTGCCCTTGGTACTCAAAAAACTCGTGTCTGTACCACTATGCAAAATGTGTTTAGTCCATATATATTTTTTTAAAGACAGGGTCTCACTGCTATCTAGTTCAGACTGGCCTTAAACTCACTATGTAGCCTGGACTGGCCTTGGACTCCTGGCAATTCTCCTGCCTTAGCCTCCTGACCGCTGAGATTGTAGGCATGCGCCACAACACTCAGCCTATTTAGTTTATTTTGCAAGTCACCAAAGTCTGAGAATATCCCTATTTTTGGTTATTCGCATAAACTCTTATGTTGTGGGGGTAGCTCAGTGGTAGAGCCCAGTACTTAGCAAGCATGAGGCCCTTACTACTACACACACACAAATAATTACATACAAAAAAAAAATAAAGTTGCTATTTGTGTTCTATCTCAGATGCACACCCTTGCTGAGAGAGGAACGGTATTTCACACATTCAGATTATTTACATCTATAGGTCAATTTAAGTTGAGAAAGGCTACAAAACTAACTTGTGATGGTTTTGTCACTCAACGCCTCAGAAAATCTTTGAGATGATATTTCCCAGACCAGAAGACAGAAAAGCAGAGGAATTAAATGACTTGTCAGAGCTCACAGAGGTCGTGAGTCACAGGGCCAGAACACAGAACCAAGGTTTTTGACTCTACTGTTCTTTTGGCTGCACCTCACTGGTGCTGGAACAACTTTTGGCCGCAGGTGTTGAGGGGAAACATGGGCTATTTAGACAACCAGACTGAATGGGAAACTGTACTTACCTAAGAGGAAGGAAGAGAAAGGTGTTGGAAGAGTGGCTATGAACTAGCAAGTGCATTATGCTGGAAACTTCAGTTCCAGAACAGAAAAATAGACTTTGGCCTCCTTCTGCCTCAGTGGCAGTGGCAGCCTCTTCCTACCCGACCCTTTCACCGTACTTTTAAAGCCCGCCGCTCCTTTACATTTTCAGGCCAAGCTTCCACTTTCGCCTGCCCAGTCTTGGAACGGGCAGGCTCCTGCGTCTCCCTAATCAGCACTGGAGAGGAGGACAGCTCATCCAGGAAGAGGAAAACTTTCCCAAGGAGAAAACCCCAATCAGAGGGAGAAGCAAAGGGGCCGCTGGGACACAAGAAGGAAGATTCCCGGGAGGCCAAGGGAGGTCTCCTCGGCTCCTGGTTTCTCAGGCACCCGAGGGCATGAACTTTCTTCCGTTGGCTTTTCCTACAGCCTAGGGGAACGACCTTGTGCCCTTGTTTTAGGGCCAGCTCAAGGTCATCTTTTGCAGCGTCTGGCCATGGGCTGCCTCTGGAATTTAATTTCTCTCTTTTCCATCATCCTCCAGCATCCCCTCCCCTCTGCTTTTCTCCACTCGAGCGCGCCCCTGGGCTCACTGCGGGCTTGAAATTGGGGCTCGCCGGCGGCGCAGGGCCGCTCCGGGTGGCACAGGGCGGGCGCCGGGGTCCCACCACAATTCGAGGGAGTTCTCGGCCTGGGAAGCGAGGAGCCTTTCGCGAGACCCCCGCGTCCGGCCGCCTGCGCGGGGGCTGCGGAGGACGAGGCGGGCAGGCCGAATGCGGGCTCAGGCCAACTCGCGTAGACCCGCCCGCTTCCCGCCGCAGATCCCCGCGCTCGGGGCGGGCGGCCCCGACGGGACACGGGGTGGGCCGTGGGGAGGGCGAGGTCGGCGCGCGGCGGGCGCTCCGGGGACCCGCGCTGCCCGCTCCAGCCGCGCGGGTGCACAGCGGCGGGCGGCATCCTCGGCCGCGCGATCGGGGGGCTCGCGGGGAGCCGAGCGGCGCCGACGCGCAGCCCCGGCCGCCTGGCAGATGCCATCACAGCAACAAAGAGCTAGCTGAGCCCCGCGCGGCGGCGACAGCTCGCCCGGAAGCCGGGGCGCCAGCTCGCGGAGCCGCGCGGCCGCCGGAGGACGCGCGCGGGGGTGTGGGCAGGCGCGGGGCCGAAGATGGCCAGGAAGAGGAAGCCCCCCAGCGCCCAGGGTGAGTCCCCCGCGCCGCGCCGTAGCCCGCGCGCACCCGGGGACGGGGCCGGCGGCGGCCGCCAGCGCGAGGCTGGCGCGGGGAGAGTGCGCCCGCGGGAGGAGGGCGGGGACCTCGGCGCCTCTGGCTCCCGCCTCCGGGGCGCGCGGGCCGGAGTTGGTCCCCGCCTGTGACCCGGGGAAATTGGGGACTTTCTCTCCCCCTACCCGTGCCCTGCTCCGCGAGCGCGGGCGTCGGTCCGCTGCACCTTGTCCCCTCCGGGCGCGGGGACCCGAGCGACTCCGGGATCCTGGTGCCTTTGCGCTCTTCCTCTCTGTCTCTGTCTCTGTCTCTGTCTCTGTCTCTGTGTCTCTGTCTCTGTGTCTCTCTCTCTGTCTCTGTGTCTATGTTTCTCTCTTCCCAGCGTCCCACTCCATCCGTCCCCTCATCCCGAGGGTGACAAGTTCCGCATCCGTCTCCCCAGCCCCCAGGAGGCTGGCGCCGTCTGCCTCTCCCTCCCCTCGGGGGTTCGGGGGACCGGCTGCCGGCCGGGGGTCCCTGCGGGCCACCGCAGCCTTCCCGAGCGGTCGCGGCCAGGCGAGCGGGGACCCGGGCTCAGTGGCCGCCCTGTTGCTCCTCTGCGTCCAGGGCTGCCGAAGTTGGAAAGTTCGGGGGAGAAAGGGCGGCCGCGAGGACCAGGCAGAGCTTGTTGCTGGGGTGACTCGAGGCCACGCCGCACAGTCCGGGGCGGGACTCGGGAGCGGGGCGTCCTCGGGATGCGGGGAGCGGGGCTCCCGGAGGCAGCTGCGTCCCTGCTGCCTCGCGCCGCCGGGCTCTGGCCGGGACCGAGCCGCGCCGGCCAGGGCGAGGTCGCCTGCAGCGCTGCGGAGAGGGGAGGTCGCCCGGCACTGCTCGCGGGGAGGACGGAGGGGCACCCGGGAGCCGACCTGGGGCGCACCCGAAGAGGAAGGGGCGGCCTTTGAAGCTGGATCACCCGCCACGGCCCTGCTGGCCTGGAAGATGGAGACTAATGACGCTGGCCTTGGGGTATTAAAACAGGTCCGCGACTCCGAGCTAGGAGCTGGAGGATATTAGTGAATATGTATCAGGACCGGCTAGGTCTCCAAGCCGCGCTCTGGGTTTTGGCGTGTTTTTTGCTTCTTCCTCCCAAGTCTTGCTTGTGGGAGCTTAGCTACACTCTAGAGGTCACTATGGGGACACAACTTTATCTTGTGGCTCCAGCTTGCAATTTAATTGTTGCAGACGACTCACATAACGTACTGGAAAGGGTTAAAAGCCGTGTTTCTTAATTCCTTGCAAAACATTACTACAGGACTCCCTGAAACTATAACCTGCATGTAACATTTTATTGTAGTGTATTTCCTGAAAATACCGCCTTTGTAAAAAGAGCAGTCTTTAAACCTCTGAGTCCCCCATTAATTAGTACATGTCTGTAGAGGAAGACGAGTAAAAAATGAGAGACTATAATCATCCTCAAACACTTTCCTTTCCTTACCATGACATAAAAGAATGAGCCTAAGACCACATCGATCAGGTGCATTAGTTTTGGTTTGCTGCCTTTTTTATGGAATCGTATGGCCCGATGGGTGAAACGGAAAGATTGGATTTCAGCGGCGCTCATGTGTGTGTCATTGGCAGGAATGCATTGCGTGCCCACCCCGAACCTTGCAGATTGTAAATGGTCCATGAATAGTACAAACATTTTTTTACGGTTTCACAGTACATGGCAGCTGGAGACGATCTTACCCTAGAAATTAACGGTCTTAGCAGAGGCACAAAAAGATACAAAGGAGTCCAAATTAATGAGCAGTGAGTGAATGTAAGAAATTTGATGAAAAAGACGTCTCCCTGTTACTTCTACCTCCCCCTAAAACACCTGGAAGTTTTTGTTTTGTATGTCAAGATGGAATCATATTTTCTTAAATATATTTAATTGAATAGTGATAGAACGGGAGAATGTAGCTAATAGTTTTGTCATTGAAGTGTTAATAACCAAGCTTCCCTAAGACTTGTAGTTTCAAGAAATTTCATTGTAATTATTTAAACATAGGGTTTTCTCATGCTACACGTTTTTCTTAAAGAGAAAGTTACGTTATTTAGCTCCTATTGACTTGTGTTTCTCTCTCCCCCTCAAAGTTAAACTTTTTAGTTTTTAAAAAATCAGTTTATTTGTTTAGAACAAAAGACCCTTTAAAATCCTTGGAGTTTCATTTTAGCAGAATTAATTGTTGGTATTTTAGAGATAATAGAAGAAATCTAAGAAGCTGCAATCCGTTGACTTACTTCAGTATTGCCTTTTATGAGGGCTGTGGGTGATTTAGAGCCACTCCCACAGTCCTGGGCGGGACTGGGGAGGGGCTACGTCCCCGGGATCAGAGGGAGCAGGGCTCCCACACAATTTCTAGCTGCCCACAATTTCTAGGCTTTTTTGGACGTCAGGCTACTGGAGTGAACTTTGTTGGGTAATAAAGGCTTAGCTCTATTCCACGCTGCACTGATTATCCTTTAATGGGAGCTGCTTCCCAGCGACACTGCGTCGGGGACAGACCATTTGTTGGATCTTGTGACAGGCAAGTCGCTCATTGGCTTGTGAAGTTCTCCCGATGGAAACTACCTATCTATAACAGCTAGGAATTGGCCGAGAGGAAATGGAGCTTCTTACCACTGGCAGGAGAATAAGACCTGTTGGTGGAATTTTTCAAGGGAATACTAGCATTTATTTATAATGTCCTATCCAAAGGACAACTTTTCAAAAAGGCAAATGGAATTTTAATTTAATGTATTATAATGTTTGAATAAAAACACTGTAGTCCATGACCAATAAGTCTTACAAATATGTTACATTGTTATAGTGACATTAATGCCAACCCCCTTTCCAACGTTAGTATAAGGATTTCTTGCTCCGTTACTTAAATTTAAAGATTATGTTATACTTGGAGTCATTCATTCATTCACTTAAGCATGTGTATATCGAGCACAGTTTCTGTGCAAAACCCTCAGAATACAATGATGAATGGAATGAGGAGTCTAAAAAAGGGCTTGGAAGAGCCAGGTAAACAAACATATGAACCAGAGTATTTCACAGAGTGAATAATATCATGAAGAAATAAAACAGGATGACCTACCAGAAAGCTATTGTGAGATTGCTTTGGATTGTCTGAAGAGGAGGTAATTGTGCTGAGAAACAAATGATGAAGAGTAATTTCCATGTCAAGAAGTGGAACACAGCCCTACAGGCCTTCAGGCAGGAGTGAGCTTGCAGCTCGGCAGGGTGCCAGGCAAAGGCAGGCCGACCTGCCTGCAGAGTGAACAGCAGAGATAATAGACAGAGGCAAGATCTTTTTGGCCACAAAAAGTAATGTAGATTTTTTTATTTTTTCTGTGGCACTAAGGATCGAACTTAGGGACTTTACACTAAGTTACATTTTCAGCCCCTCCCCAATTTAAAAAAAAGTTTTATATTTTTTGGTTTGAGACAGGTTCTCCTTAAAGCACAACTTTCCTGGACTTAACTTGAACTTTGTTGTCGAAACCTCCTAGAGTGCTGAAATGATAGGCATGCATCTCCATGGCTGGTAGGAAGCTGATTTCAAGTTAAGTGGAAACCCATGGGATACTTGTTTGATGTTTGGGGCCGTATTTCTATCTTCAAGGATGATTTCAAGGAAGACAACTTTCCTCCATCAATCCTTAGGCCAAGCGATGTGACTCAGTAGACTTCACTTTTATAAATATTCCAGTTATACTCACACATCACCTTCTACTACACATCAAAAATATCGCCAGTATTTTAGGTTGAGAGATTGATAGTGCGTTTGGAAATATCAGTTTAAAACACAATTCTTCAGAGAATGAGAACTAATTGAACATTTTGTTGGGGAAGATCCGATGAGTCACCTACCTGGAAAACCACTCAAAGCTAGTAAATCTTAGGAGAAATATATCAGAAGGGTGGAATGGGGGATTCTACATTGTGCAGTAGGTGGAATGTGGAAGCTAGCATGGGGGGCTCCTAGGTAACAGACTGAGATCCGTGAAAGGACAGTGATGTTGGAAAAAGAACTTAGGGAAGTTTTTAAGACAGTAGCAGCCAATTCGTGATTTTGCCAAGAGAAGAAGCAGCCTGTTGTGACTGCGTTCCAAGAGAAACCCTCTAATCGAAGTTCAAAGGAGGTTCAAATCAAGGTACCTATGCTTTTGTCTGTTCTTTTACTAGTGGAACAATTGTGCCAGTAAAAGCAAACAGGCTTTCAGAAGATAGCTTTCAGTTTTGCTTAATGATGATGATGTTGTTCTTATGGATTTCAAAACTCACAAATGAAAATATAATAATATTGACAATAACCGTCCTTTGTTGGAAGGAGCTAGTTAGCAGGAAAATTATGCTCTTGGGTCACAGATTTTACTGCAGCAATGTTGCAAGGAAGAGAGGGTTTGTTGGGTGATTCTCTTCACCCTAAACATTTGTGACTAGAAGATGCCATGCTGTTCAGGGAAGCTGTGAATTATTTTAAAGCTCTCCACTGCCGACTTCCACCTCCAAATGGTCTGCTTCTTTGCCAAGGGGTAGTAATGAAAAACATACTAAGAATTTCTGTACCTTTAGGGCTTTGCTAACTATACACCCCATTTTCTTTGTATTCCAAGAAACTCTTTGGAGGCTAACAAGGCTGGTAGTACGTCAGGGATTATGTCAGTGGCCCTAGTGACACTGTAGCACAATCTGTTTATGACATCAGTTTCTTTTCACAGCGGTGAGTGTCATAGGAGGTTAGTGAGAAGACTCAATATTCATAGTTGCTGACAGAAAGATACAGTGAGAGGTCAGTGATGCTGCTAAACAGTCTATATTTGAAAAAATGAAGTTCATTATTTGAGAGTATATAATGTATGTAAGTCAAGAAATATGTATATACAGATGTGTGTATGCAAGTGTGTATATGTGATGAATTCCTTACTACACAATGATGCCCCTCAAATATATAAAAAATAAACTGAGCATCTCTGTATATACATACTTGTACATATGTGTATGTATGTGAAGAGAGAGAGAGAGGAGAGTTTTGTTCCCCTTTATATTCAGACTTTACCCTTTGTAAATGTGAGAATGGTGACATTTTCTACATTTCGTATATGAAGAAATTGAGATACAGAGACATTAGATGCTTTCTTGAGGTCTAATAGTAATTACTAAATTGGATAGAAGCCTACCCAAGCCCTGACACTTACCTTTCCCATTTTTGCAATTTAACACCTGTTTCTTTTCTCAAGAACTATCAAGTTTCACATGGAAAGGTAGATAATCAACTTTTTTCCCCTACTGATTCAGAATGTGGTATCTCTTCATACTTTCCCTAGAAGTGTCACAATTTTATTGTTGTGACCATTCAAATGAGAAATACATTGTTAACAATAAGTAGGCTAACTTCATAGATCTAAGGTGATATCTTAGAGGGTTCTCCAGAGATGGAGACGAGGTGAACCAATGTTATTAGCCCTCGAAGTGGTATAAACCGGAAAAGATGTGCCCAAGTCAACGCTGGGATCAGTTGAGATTATTTTCCTGTCCATTTGACCATTGTGGTAGCCAGCCTTCAAGATGGCCGCCAGTGGGCCTCATCTACTGGTGCTCACATTTCTGTGTACTCCTTCCCCAGGCTGGAAGTGGGCCAACTCGTGTGACCCACAAAATACAGAGGAAGGGTAGGTCATAGTGAAGACCTTGCAGTTTCTGCCTTGCTCTCATGTGCTGTTTGCTCTTGTACACTGCTGTTTTATTGTGAGAACCCTAACTGTGTGTGAAGAAACAGAGGCCTCCTCCTTACAGCCAGGGCTAGCTTGCCAGTTCTGTGAATGATCTGCCTTGGAGATGGGTCTTCAGCCCAGTGAAACTTTCAGGTATTGGCAACCCCCGCCAACATCTGACAAGATTTCATTACTAAGCCTGATCCAGGACTGTCCAACCACGCAACTTCTGGGTTCCTGAGTCACAGAACCTGTGAGAGATAATACATTCTTACTGTTGTCTTCAGCTACTTAATTTTGAAGCAGTTTGTTATATAACATTAGAGAATGACTATATCTCTGGTTCATTATTTTTATACCTCTCAATTGGGAGGTAGGGACCCCCTTGTGGGTGTGTAACTATTAGGGGAGGGGTGTGTGTGTGTGTGTGTGTAAGGATATTAATAAAGCCTCTGACCTCTGCACTATCATGGTGTTAATTTACTTATTTATGCAATGACTCTAGGATTTCCTCTGGATCTCATCTACTGCTTTTAGGTCCTGGGGGAAAAAGAAAGAGTGCACTAATTCACAGTCTTCATTACTAGATTCAGCATTGGCCTTGAATCTTTGCCCTCTTTTCTAATTAGTGAAATGGGATTAAAACCTGACATTCCGTTTTCCTAATTCCCTTGAGTTCCTTTGAGCAGCTTGTTTCCTCCTCTGTGTTTTCTGGGTACTCATACATGGCTCCTTTGCTTCACTTAGGTTAGAAATTAACTTCTGAACACAAGCACCACAGAGCGATAAAGACAACATACAAGACCTAAAATCCCCAAATACTGAAAGGTGTCCCAGCTCCCTAAACCAAAAACCCAGAAAGTCCCTTGAAACCTAAAATCTTCCATTTTCCCCACAGAGAAAGAGTATGTGAAATAGTAAGTTCATAATTTGATTTAACAACTCTGTAAAATTGCATGTACATCATGAATACATACATTAAAAAATAAATAGAAAATAAAAGTTTAAAATCTGCCTGTGTAAATATCTTCAACTCTTTTTACTCTCTTCTCTTTACCAAAGAATCTTTCCTTCCTCTTATCCCAGCTCTCCCTTTTGTGGAGAACCAGGAGAATGAGAAAGAGTACAAAGGAAAAAGAGAGGACTCCCAACTTTGCTGCTTCAGGATGGGATATCAGTCTATTTTATTCACTCATTGGTTTGTTTTTTGGAAAATATTATTGGATCACTTTGTGCTAAACACTATACTGTGTGTGGGATGCATCAGAGAACAAGATGGAGCCTTCATAAAGATTATACTCTATGCAGGGAAATCAGACTGAATAATAAGCAAAAGGAACTGTTGGTATTAAAAGTTGAAAAGTGCTGTGAGAGAAATTAAAAAAAGTAAGGGGGATTTGGAGCAGTGGTGATGAGATGATGGGAAGGACGAGCTGAGAACACTAATAATAGAGTGGTTAATGTAGACTTCATTGAAAAGTTAGTGTGAAAATGAGGTAGCTATTCATAAAAAGGGAGAAGAGGCAGAAAGAGGAAAGTCAGAGCAAAGGGCCCAAGGTACCTGTACATATGCATTGTTTCACTAACAGAAAGAAGACTGAGAGGAAATAATAAAGGAAAATGATCATGATGATGAGGGAGAACCAGATCATGTTAGGCCCTTTAGACAATTTTAAGAACTTTGGCTTTTCCCTTGAGTGAAGTGGGGGAACCCTTGCAGGTTGTGAACAGAGGAACACTATGAGATGACTTACATTTTCAAAGAACTGCTGAGGTCACTGTGTTGAAAATGTCACCCCAAATGTAGGGTAAGGTGAGGAACTGGAAAGCCATAAGGAATCTTTTGCAACAGCAGTTAAGAATTTATTCTTTTTTATGGCTAATATATGTGTATAATAATTATATATGAAATTATTACATATAAAATGATATGCATATATATTTTAGTGGATAGACTTTTGGCTTGTTTGTATATCCTGATTATCATCAATAGTGCTGCAGTAAGCAGCATGCAAGTATACTCTTGGAGATACTGATCTCATTTCCTTTGGATATTTACTCCAAAATGAGATTGCTGGATCATATGATAGTTCTATTTTAATTTTTCCAGGAACCTCCATACAGTGTTCCATAATGGCTATACCAGTTTACATTACTATCAACAGTGTGCAGGAGTTCCCTTTTCTTTGTACTCTGGCCAGCACTTGTTGCCTCTTGTCTTTTTGATAATAGCCAGCATAGGTGTGAGGTGTTACCTTATTATGGTTTTGATTACTGTTTCTCTGATGATTGATGATGTTGGGCACCTTTTCATATACTTCTTGGCTATTTGTATGTCTTCTTTGGAAAATGTTCATGTTTGCCTATTTTTTAACTGGGTTATTTGCTTTTCTACAGTTGAGCTGTGAAAGAAGTAAATAAAATGGTTAAATAAACCAGGCACAGTGTATGCTGTCACTTATATATAAAATATTAAAAAGTTGAACTCACAGGAAACAGAGATTAGAATGTTGGCTTCTAGAGGCTGGGATCTGGGGGAATGAGATGTTAATCAAAGATTCCAAACTTGCATTATAAGTTACAGGATTCTAATATGCAATATACAGGTATTGGTGGATGTGTTATTTAATTTGGTGGAGATAATCATTAAATAATCCACTTGTATTCCAAATTAACATGTCATACACCTTGAATATAAAAAACCTTTATCATTTACATATTTTGCAATAACAATAAATAAATAAAAGAATCATTTACAATCATAATAATTTGAAAGATGAGGGACATCTAACAATCAAAGCAATGAAGGACATGAGAAATAAAAAAAAGATGCTGGATATGTTTTTAAGGCAGGACTAATGGTATTTTTGCAAACCAGCAGGGGTGTGACAGAAAGAAAGGAATTGTGCAGGACTCCACAGTTCTGGGTCTGAACATCTAAGAGGACGGAGTTGCTATTGACTGATTTAGAAAGATTGTGAGTGGGTTAGGTTTAAAGGGATAGATCAGTTGTTCAGTTTTGGATTCATTTGGGTTTGAGACATATATTTGATATCTAAGTAAAAATAACAAGGAGGAGTTGTACATATGAGTCCAAAATCTTGGAGAGCGGTATGGGCAGATGATATGAATTTGAGTCATTGGTACATAAGTGATAATTAGGACCCTAGACTAGACGACACCCTGGAAATTGAATGCAGCTTAAGAGAAATGATCTGAGCCCAAGGTTATTCCATTATTAAAATGTTAGTGAGAAGAAGAATAACAGTAAAGGAGATTAAGAAAAAGCAACTGGTGAGTAAGGAAGAAACTAAGAAAGTGGAGGTAGGGTCCTGGAGCCAGGGAAGAAAGTGTATCAAGGAGAAGATTAATCGACTGTGTGAAGTGTTACTGATAGTTCAACTATGAAATGACTATCATATTTATTAACACGAGGGTCCCATTAGGCACAGTGGTGGCAGGAATGCTCTGGATGGATAGGTGAAGAAAGATTCAAGGTGAAAAGAATGAGGAAGAGCACAAATCTGAGGGATTTTGCTGCAAAGGAAACCAAGAAATGATGCCTTGGCTATGGAAGGGAGTTTTTAAAATGAAAGAAATATTAGCAAGTTTTATTCTTTGTTGTTTCTTACTGTCGCATTTGTGTTTTGAAGTGACTTTAAAATTCTCTTTCACTATTTTAAATATTTGTCACTTTTCATTACAATTTTCTTAGGAGGTAGGGATGAACTCATGTAGAGTGATCTTAAATCACTTGGTTCTAAGGATGTTTCTCTTTTCTCTTTATGTCTTTAAACAAATTATCTTTAAGGGACATTAAGCTCAGTGTTAAACGAGGTGCAGAAATGGACTTCCTGACAAAATATTTCATGAAATATGCCACGATAAATGAAAGTTGCAAGGAGAGAAAAGTTTGTCATTCACTTTGTGTTGGCTGTTAACAGCCCATTCTCTCACCTGGAAAGTTCTTGAGGAACCAAAGAAAAATTTAGGGACTAAGTTGGTAGTTCCCAACCAGGTAGTTTCTCCTCCAGGTAGTTCATCAATTTTGCAATGCTCAGGGTTATGTTTTGTTGTCACGATGAGTGGGACTAGTGGCATGTCATAGACATTGACAAGCAATGCTGCTAAACATTCCATGATGTGCAGAACAGCCTCCACAATAATGACCTGGTTTAAATTATCAGTAGGGCCAAAGCTGAGAAATGCCAGGCTAACTCCATTGGTTTTCCAGTCTTCTAGTGGGAAGCCAGGAAGGTATTTCTGAGAAAGGGAAACAGATGTGTTAGCTTACCTAACCCATTAATCTATGTTAGGAGGAAGTACAACCTTTTAACAAAGTTGGAAATGAATGCATTTTTTTGGTCTTTGCTTTTTCTTTGTCCTCTGCACTTCTCCTTCCTTCTTTCGATTCTCATGCAACATTACAGTTTTCTATCTTTCAGTAGTGCCTGCTTAGGACCTGCAACATTAGACAAATATTGAAGTCATGGTGAAATGGCTCCTGTCCTATTGAGGAACCAGATTTCACATTGTTGATTACTGCTTTGCACCTGTCTGATAACTTTTCCAAAGAGAGGATCAAGAATAGGATGATTTGTTAAACTATGACTCTGTAGCTCTTTAATATGAAAAGAGGGTCAGTCTCCCAGATATTTTTCTATGGCTTATATTTTAGCCACCAGGATTTTAGAGGAGAACTGCATTTTTATAATTGTACCTTCAATATAGGCTTTATCTGTTAAAGAAGGTTTGGAGGATACTAAGGACTAATCCCAGGTGTTTATTGAGAGAAAAATTTCCTTCAGGATCAAAAAGGTAAAATCTAGTTGTTATGCCTTAGATTTAACATGTCCCCCAAAAGTCTTATGTGTTCAGAGATGGAGCTTTGGGGAGGTGATTGATCATGGGGGTACTATGCTTTTCTCACTGGGTTAATCTTTTGATGAGTTCCTAGCTGAATGTGCTGGGTATATAACCAGGAAAAGTGTATGCATGTCCCTGATTGATCCCTTTGCTTTTTTGGGGGTGAGCAGCTTTCCTCCAGCAGGCCATTCTGCCATCCATTTCAGCTGAGCATGTATGGACTGAACCCTCTGCAGTCGTGAGACAAAATAAATCTCTTCTAAATTTTCGATGTCAGCTACTTAGTCCCAGAAACTGGAGAGTGACCAATAAATCAGTTTAAAAGAAGTATAAAAGAAGCATAAGTTTATGCATTTTAAAAATGCGAATGATGTCTTTTATAGTAAATTAGTTCATTGGATTGTCTCGCAGTGTTCAAATCCAACAAAAATATGATTTTTAAATTGACATTTTATTAAAGTTTTATCAGAAATGTACTATCGCTCCAGATTTGCCTAACAAAAATGCAAAGCTAACTTAAGTTCAGTGTATGATTTTATATATTTTGTAGGTATAACTTTAAAAATATCAAAAGCCGTAAAATTTGAAAAAGGCAAAAGATATTGGGTATTCATACTTTAAAAATCTTAATATTAACTATCACTTTTGCTCTCTTTATCTTCTTATTCATTGTTCTCAGCCTCTTATTCACACTTTTTTTGTTTGGCTACAGACGAATGTTATTACATTTTTTCCCCCTCATGTCAGTGACATTGATTCTGCTGATTTAACACCTTTACTTTAGTGAAAGGGTATTGGTGACCCAAGGGGACCATTATGTCATTAAAAAAAAAAAACTGCTGGGCGTGGTGGCACACGCCTTTAATCCCAGCACTCAGGAGGCTGAGGTAGGAGGAGCATTGTGAGTTTGAGGCTGGCCAGCCTGAGCTACACAATGTGACCCTGCCTCAAAAAACCAGGGCTGGGAGTTTGGCTCAGCGGCTTATGTGCCTGTCAGGCAGGTGTGAGGTTGTGAGTTCAATCCCCGGTGGCACAAAAACAAAACAAAACAAGCAAACAAACAAACAAAAAAACCCAAAACAAAACAAAACAAAAAACTGATCATAAGTAAATGTATCCAGGGATATTGTGGCTGTATGAGATATGACAAACTTGAAATTATGAAGACTTTTGGAGTCCACCGCTCTCCCAACCTTCTTACACATGAAGAAAGTCTTAAATTAAAATACGTAAGCTTCATGTGAGCTGCACTGAATAATTATCCCCCTCCCCAACAAGCTTTTCTTTGGTAATCTACAGAAGCATCACAAAGATGAGAAGAATGTGAGCTTCGCTTGGTTAATTCTAAGCAAGACTCCTTATCTTTTAACTTCTATAAATTCTTATTGCCTTGCTCTGAATTAATACTAAAGGAATGATGAGGAGTAGACTCATTAACATATTGCATAATTTATGTGGATCAGGAAAGGCATTTAACCTGTAAACCTATTTGGGAAAGCAAACCATGTTCAAGTTTTGGGCAGCATTAAATGGTAGAAAAGTGAAGTAATTAGAAAAAAATCACATATTAAAGCAAATTTTTGAGGTCTAATGGATGATGTCATTAGCTAGTTGCTTGTATTCTTTTTTTCTTTTTTTTTGGTACTGGGAATCAAAGTCACAACCTTGTGCCTGCCTGACAGGCGCTTAGGCCACTGAGCTAAATCCCCGGCCCTGTTTTTTGAGACAGTGTCTCACTATGCAGTTCAGCCCGGCCTTGAACTCACTTTGTAGCCCAGGCTGGTCTTGAACTCACAATGATCCTCCTACTTCAGCCTCCCAAGTGCTGGGATTGAAGGCATGCGCTGCTATGCCTGACTAGTTGCTTATATTCTAAAACGTAATGTCTTTTGAAAATTTAGAATTTTTATGACTCCAGACTTATCTCCAACTATCCAGGTTTACTGAGGTTTTCTGCTGCATCTTGTATTTCTGAAAATTGGGTTTTGTATATATTGAGACAGAGAAACTTGAGAACTGTTGTTCCCACTGCGGGTGGGAGGTGGCTGGATGTGTCCTTGAGTGATCTGTATAAGAGGGCTGTTTATGAGATGTTTCCCCAAGAAAGATGCTGTCTTTTCATTGCTTAAACATGCTAACACTGTTTCTTGGAACCAGCTAGACCCTGAAATAGCTGTTTACCCAGTTTATGTTAATTAACTGTGATAGCACTGACTCACACTGGAAAACTTGATACTGCAAGTTTTTCAAGGATGTTACTTCTTGTGCTGGACACTGTTTGACCAAGAATCTGCATTCTGTGTATCTGATGAAAGTTTCACTGAAGTGTCACTAGCCAACAATGCACAACGTGAGTCATGGAACTCATTTCCCTGGGTAGAGAAGTAGAAGCTCAGAATCAAATCTGAGCTCACTTCTTGCTTAAGACTACACCACTCTGTGTGAGAAGCTGAAAAAAATAATGTATGTGCATATATATGTGTATATATTATATAAATGATATTTGAGATAGTTATACTACTAATTTCTCTTAGTTCATTGAAAAGAATGGCTTATACTAATATTGTTTGGACAATTAAATGAAGATAGCTTGTACTCTGAGAACTAATTTAAAGATAAAAATACATAATGTCTTAACCATTGTTACCCTCTAATTATTGTGTTTTGAAATTTTGTTTTATTTTCCTTTTAAAAAAAGTCTACGCCACTCTAACTCAAGTACTTGAGGATTCATTTTGCTTTTTGTATCCATAGTCTTTCCCTTCATTGTCTTTTTTTTAAATATGCCTCATTTTACTGAATTATATGTGTTTCTACAAACTAATTTAAATTTTCTTCCAAGCAAGATGATTTACTACCAAATAAATATTTGGTGAGACTAAATTCGAGGAGATTAATTTACTCAAAGTTATAAACTAATAATTTGCAGAGCTGCTGGTTAAAGCTAGATGTGACACTGTCTTAACTTTTTCTTCCTTCATTTTTATAAGCTACCATATAGTCTTTGTTCCTGTGTAATTTTTCATAGCCGTAGTTTTACAAAATGGTATTTTTATGCACCTGCTTGTGCAAGCTGAGAATCCTTGTCTCTACCCTGTCTTTTATACTCTTTTCCAGGTATTTCCTCAGCTGATTAGGACAGTCACTACTATTGATCATAAGTCTCTACTTTTCTCTGTCTCCAATGTTACAGATATAATTCACTGTTATATCTGTGATTGAAATTTCTAGGGTGATTGAAATCATCTATGCATTAATAGATCTCTTGAGACCTAAACTCTAATTTATTTTTCACCCTACTGTAATTATAACACTCCTAAAAGACAAATCTTCTACATTCTTGAAATCCAATAATGGATTTCTGTTATCTGCCCAGGAAAAAAAAATCAAAATTCCAAAGCAAAACATTCAAGGCTAGGATCTGACCAATGATTACCTTTTCACTTTATATTGTGCTACGTCCATATCCACCTTAATCTTTTTTGTTTCTACTCTTATGCTGTTCGTTCTTGCTTTTTGCAATGTTACCTGTTTATTCTCAAGACTTAGTGCAAATATCCCTTTTCCTGTAAAACGTTCTCCATCTCCTCTACTCACCTCCCTTTTTACTCAGTTCTTTCTCTTTGCTCCCATAATGTCTTGCCCAGGTCTCTATTAGTGCTTTTATGGTTTCAGCCTTACTTCTGCCCTGAAGCAAAAAGAATAAAAAACCTGACTAGAAGTTAGTCATGGGTTTAGCTTGATAAGCTGAGTGCCACTCTAATCCTTCTGCTATCCATTGGTGGCACTGTCAGTGGTAGGCCACCAGCCTGTGCTCTGACTCCTGAGAGCAGTATCCTCCTCCCAAGCCAGTTGGCTTTTCCCTAGGGTTGCTTTTAGATTTTCTGTATCTAAGACTACTTTTCCTGGATCAAACCTAGCTCTACATAGACTGTCATGTGCCTGGAATTGGACCTGACTTTTGTAGGATTGCTGCAAAAAGAGCTGCTTGAAGTTCGCCGTGTGTTCATTTGCTATTCATGTTGTAGGTTTCTTCCTGGATGCCCACTACTAGGCTATGAGTAACTTGAGGGATCTGACTGTGTGATATTTATCCTTTATGGGAAGGGAGGGGAGAAGATAAAAGAGAATTAAGATGTGTAATGTCCATGTACCAAATCCCCATGATGAATCTAAATCATTGTGTACTGCAAACATATACTAATAAAAAAAGGCAACAAAATAATTTTGGGTATAATGCAACACTGAATGAATATTTATTGAATGAACCAATTATAAATATTTCTCTATATCTTTATGTATTTTTCACAATTTTAACTTAATGGTTTTGCAATATTCCATATTTGCAATATTGCTTAAATAAAATTGGCATACTTACCAATTGAGAATTTCCTGTGCAAAAATGATGTAATGAGTATTTTGTGTGTGTGTTTGAGTGTGTGTAGTGCACATTTTTATATTGAATTGTTTCTTTAGGTTAAAAAGACACAGTAGCATCTGAGTCTAAATGTAAAATGTGGCTTATGAAAAGGAAAATGCGTATTCTATTTCACGTATCCAGGCACTTGTATGAATAAGATATTAGCAGATTTAATGTTAGGGCCCTTACTTTATGGTATCGTCTTGGAATAATGGAAATTTTCAGAAAGTTATGTGTATAGGTCAGATATGTAATGAGCAAAGTTTTAAAGAAAAAAGGTACAAATGAGAGTAATGCTAAATCATCTTTCCTTAGCTTGTATTTCAGGTACTTCTCTCTTTCTGTCTTGTATCTTTATTGATGGTACATTTACACATGAATGACAAATTAAGTTGCAAACTTCTCGAAGTTAGGAACTACTAAATCTTTCTCTTGGTACCTGCCACTTAGAATGTATGCTAATTAGATAATTATTTGTTGAATGAATATACGAATGAATTTTAAAATATGGTTCCTTTAAAATTATGTGAGTCCATGGTGCCTGCCTGGCAAGCACAGAGACTTGAGTTCAATTCTTGGTTCCAAAAAAAAAATTATGTGAGTGAATATAAAAGAGGGTTGGTTCCAGCCAGTGAGCTGAAATCTGTGGAAACAGCTCAGAGTGAGTATTGCTTCTTTCTGTAACAGGAGGTTTCCAGACTATGTCTGGGTAATCAAATGTACTGTTGTTGTTTTTATTTCTTCCAAGTTTTAAATAGGGAAATGTTCACACATCAAGATTTTTTTTTTGTAACTTTTTGTAAAAGTTGGTTTCATGATCCGCAGGATGTGTCTCCACAAAGTTTCATGCATTCAGAAGTGGCCCTTTTTGGGAGATGATTGGATCACGGGGGCACTCATTCTTCATTGGATTAATCCATCGCTGAAGGCGATGTTCAGGGGTGGGGCCCGGGTGGAGGGAGGTTGCTGGGGCTGTGATCTGGAATGGTGTATTCTTGTGGTCAGGTCCTTTCTCCCCTCTTCCTGCTTCCTTGCTGCCATGGGGTGAGCATTTTCCTTTCACCTTGCTTTTCCGCCATGCCAATCTAACTTGAATCTAAAAACCATGAGCCCAAATAAACCTCTCCCCTTTAAAACTGTGGTTATAGAGAATTTTGTCTCAACAAAAAGAAATATGACTAACACAGACAGCCACTGGTTTTGACTGGGTAATACACAAGGTAGCCAGAAGTTAAAGAGACAGTATTCAAGACTGTTTGGCTCCGAACTGGACCATATTTCACTCATAACCCATCACTAATGCGAGTCCTGTGACCCTGGGCCCTAAGATTGCAAAATGCTATCTGTAAAACTGTTACGCATGTGGGAGTGCTTGCTATTGATATCCTTTGTTCGGTTTAAGGCCAACCTTTTAGTTAGGGGAGTGTTGGGAGAAGTGTTAGGGCTCCTGCTTTGTTAGTTCAGTTGGATTCCTCTAATGCTGGATTTTGCTGTTTAAGCACTTCGGACACTTTTGGGCTGTGTTAGGATTCGTGTCTTGATGTTTTCCCAAAATCTCATGCAGTTATGGGGAGCAGGCTTTTCAGAGGTGGCTGAATCTAGAACATAGGATTGATTCATAGTCCAATGCTGGGATCAAGAGTGCTGGGATTAAGAGTGAGTGATTACTGGATTAGTCTACTGATTGGATTGGCACCACCCTAATCCTGGTAAACTGGATATGATATAAGGGACAGAAACAGGCCTCTCTCTGTCTGTCTCTGTCTCTGTCTCTGTCTCTGTCTGTCTCTCTCTCTCATTGCTTTAGTTGTCTTCTGCCACCAGCCCCTTCTCTCTGCCTTTGCCCACCCTCCTCTGGCTGTCATGAATTGGGCAGCTTTCCTCCACCATGCCCCTCTGCTGCGATGTTCTGCCTTGATCTCAGGTTCTGATGGACTGAAATCTCTGAAAGTATGAGCCAAAAATAGACTTTTCTTTTAAATTGCAAGTGTTAGGGGTTTTGTCCCAGTAATGAAAAGCTGACTAACACAGTTTACTACCTTTAAGGACTTTGATTTTTACTAAAGTGAAGGAGAAATATGGTAACTGTTTCTCAATACAAGACGGTTCAGTGCACTCATACATCTCAAGTTCATAGTAGGTGCGGGAGAATGGAAAGGTGTGACACTCCCATTCACCTGGGAAGGAGTGTCATAAGGCTTCACTGAGAAGGCACATAAGATTATTTAATATCCCCAAGCAAAATAAAGTTAGCCTCCTGATGTCTAAAACATAGCATTGCTGATATCATTCTCTGTCTTTCATCTGTTTTTAATTTTATATGAACCCTATTTCATACTGTATTAGTTAGGGTTTTCCAGAGAAACAGAACCAGTAAGAGATAAAGAGGTAGATTCATTTTTACTGTAAGGAACTGGCCCATGGGTCCATCAGGACTAGGAAATCTTATTATTTGCTGTCTACAAGCTGGAGACCTATGGTAGCTTGTGGTGTAGCTCTACTCTGATGTAGAAGACCAATGACTGACATCTTACCTCAGAAATAGAGTGAGGAGTGGAAGTATGTACCTGTAGTCTGAGCTACTTGGGAGGTTGAGGCAAGAATGGAGCCCAGGAGTCTGAGGCCAGCCCAGACAGCATAGTGTTTTTTAGTCTCAAATAGATAATATGAACCCATCCACACTAGGTGGTCTCCAAATTCAGATGCTATTATCATCTAGAATTAACCCAACAGATACACTCACAATAATGTTTAACCAAGTATCTGGGCCAACCCAAGTTGTCCCATAAAATAAACCATCACAGATATCATTGAACTCTCAGAAATGCTGTGGTTCTCAAGGAGTCATCCTTGAACAGCAACTTGACCATCATGGGAGGACTTAGAAATATAACTGCTCAGGCTCTGCCTCAGACCTCCGGAGTCAGAGATTCTTGAGATGGATGAGACTCAGCAACCCATTTTCTCAAATCCATCACAAGAATCATGTTGAGACTTGAGAACCACTGTTTTAATAATTCACTAATTAACTCTTAAATATATTATATAAAATAATTTCATGAGTTAGACACAGTGATCACCATGGGTAATCCCAGCTACTTGGAAGGCTGAGAGAAGAGAATCATAAGTTTGAGCTTAGCTTGGTAAATGTAGTGAGATCCTGTTTCAATATAAAATAAAGTAAAAAAGGGCTCGAGATGTAACTCAGTGGAAGAGCACCCCTGGATTCAATTGCCAGTACCAAATAAATAAATAAATAAATAAATAAATAAATAAGTAAGTAAATAGCTGAGGACATAGCTTTGTGCACCAAGTGCTTACCCAGCTACATTCTCTGGGTTCAGTCCCCAATACAAAAAATATAAATAAGAATGTATGAAGTGATGTATTATATACTTATAAGTATTAATAATGTACCAACTGCCTTTATACATTATCTCATTTAACTCTCACAGCCCCGACAGGGAGTCCATGAGGCTTAAATGCGGTTGCCCTGGCCTGGCCTTAGACAGTAAATTACTGATTCTGCAACCACAAGGTTTCTAACATGCACAGTGGCTGAGAATCACTGAAGAAGGTCTTCTTATTTGTGTATTTTGCACACATAAGCATGAGACTTGGAGAAGTTATATAATTTGACTCAGGGTTCCGATGCCATGTGAGGCTGAACAAATAGTTCGTTAATGCGTTTCTTTAGAAAACACCTATTAGGGCCGGGAGTTTGGCTCAGTGCCTTAAGCGCCTGCCCTGGCAGGCGCGAGGCTGTGAGTTCAATCCCCGGTGCCGCAAAAAAACAAAAAAAACCAAAAAAAAAAAACCAAGACTTTCATTAGAAAACACCTATTGTCAGTGAACGATTATGGAGGCTGTCTATATCAAGGATGATACTCCTAATCATTCAGACAAATCCTACTTAGGTCATCTACTAGAAAAAAATGTTTCAACAGTTCCTTCATAAAGCACAATAACATTGCAATGTTGTTGTCATTGCTGTTTTAAAAGCTAGGAGACAAAAGCAAAGTGAGAATTAATGATTCGCCTGAAGTCAGACATCTGAAGTCCTGGGTGGAGTGTGAAACCAGGTTTTCTGATTTTGGATTTCAGTTTTCTCCCAGTACTACTGTATTTATGTGTAAGATTTGAATAAAGAAACTAAGTGACATGATGTTCACAGCATTAATTAGCTTCCTGGTCATTAAACTGACCTAGCAATTATAAAATAAAAAACAAAAGAAATGAAAAAAAATGCCAAGAAAAAAAGCCAAACATAAAAGAACTGGATTTCATTTTCTTTCTTAAAGAAAGTTTCAGTAGATTAATTCATCTTCCAAGTATGAGGACTGTAGTTTTTCTAATTAGCTGGTAGTTGCACTCACAGTGTGCTTCCTCTTCCTTAATTCAGAATACATTTACCAGTTTACAATGAGAGGGTTTTTTTATATTCTAGTGTGCTAATGGTACCTGGACTACTTCACCAGTGTGTGGTGACTGAAACAGATTAATTTGCTTTCACCAGGAGGGATGCAATTAAGGTGATGCTTCATCGCTCCTGCTGTCATGACCTTTCTAATGACCTTTGTCTTGTCCCCTTTCCACACAGATTAGAACATGGAAGTTGATAAGTACAGTATATTCTCAAGGGACAGAATCATTTGGGGTGAAGCCCCTAATCTCTTTATTTAGGGTTGCTCGTTTCCACCTTGCTGGGTGACAATACTGAAAGACAAATTCTCATTTGAGAAGCTTTATTAAAAAGGCCTTTTAAATCTGTAGCAGCATGTGCAATGACAGATGCCTGCTGTCTTAGAAGTCGAGAGACCTCGAAGCTTAGGACATTTGGGTGACGATTTTCCTTCACACACCAAGGAAAGGTGCTAGACCTAGCCCTGTGGGAATTACTGCAAGCCTGCCCGACTCCAATCTGTCTATTCAGAAGAGTCATTAAGATTCTTGAAGGAAATTTAGAGGATCAGAGAGCGTTGTGATATTTTCTTTTTCCTCTTTCACAGGAATGGGAAGGAGATCTTCCCTTACTCCCAGCAAGTGTTGGGGGAGGTGGAAGGCACCTTCTGCAAAGGTTAGGGTTCTAAGAAAATGGTAGGATGACATTTAGTTCCTGTTTGAATGTTTGCAAAATTGTAGAAAGTAGTGGGTTTTCCGCATGCTTCTACCTGAGCAGAGAGTAAGTGTTCTTTTGGAAGAAGCTGACATCTCCCCCACTCCCACCATACACAATAATTTGGAGCAATGTGTGACAATAACAAAGGTATCTGCTTTTTTCTCTGAGGAAGACTGAGGCTAGAAGCTAGATAGAGCTGCCTTTAACTGCAGGGCAAGGAGGACCTAGTCAGAGGTTCCGCATGTTGCACGTCTTCTGTAATTGCTGTGAGCCAAGTGGATGGCATTTAAGAGGATGCCTACTGAGCCAAAGCGGATTATAAGAGATCAGCTGGAGAGCTCATTGTCTTGCACAGGAAGCATGCAGGCCATGGGCACTGGCTGAAGTCTCCCAAGAATCCCCAAATGTGTCCTGTGAGTTCCAATATTTGAAAGCCTGCTGTGACAGGGGCCATCTGACAGCCAACTGAGAATTAAAAATGAGAACTTTGTTTTGATCCCTGCCATATCCTAGGATTCAGAAATGTAAAGGGCAAGGTTGGCGATGGGGAGGGAAAGGGAGAAAGGAGCAGAAAAGCCCAGAGCAGAGCCCTCTCTGCATCTTCCTGCTGCTTCTCCTCTCTTTCACACCCAGGAGTCATTCCTGAGCTGGCAGGAGGGGAAAATATCTAAATTGACCAGTAGATTAATGCCTTGAGTCAGACAAGACAGAACTTTTTAATATCTGGTGGCAAAGTTGTTACAGTGGAAAGAAATCTGAAAGAGAGGCTGTCAAGGATAGAGGAGGGGAGAACTGACAGAATGTTTGAAGGCAGTGATGGGAGAAAAATGGAGCTGTTTCCTGATTATTCCTGAGTCCAGCTCATGTGGTATTGAATAATGAAGGGCCGCAGACAAATTGTAAGGGGAAGAAAAGGATGGAGGAGGACTCTGCTTTCTGAATTATAAGCAATTTAGAAAATTATGATGATAAGAATGCTCATTTGAATAAGAAGTTAAAATTAGTTTCTATAATACCTTTAGAATTCGAAAGTGTGTACATTTTGGGTGAGGAGGGTAACTTTTTAATAGCTTATGGCCAAGAATAATTTATCTCAGGTCTCAGTATGCTTTTGTATAGGACTAGAGATCAAATATTACTTTGGAATACTATTTTTTTCCTACAGTATCTCATCCCATATACTACCATTTTTGTGAGTTATTATAGAGGAATTTTCATTATAATTCTGAAATTACATTCTCATCCCTGACAATGCAGCTTTTAAATTGTTGGTCCTAATAGCGATATTAACTAGTTGGCATTTTCATTATTTTATACCAGTGAACCAAAATGACTTAAGCCTTTTGAACACAAGCCAGTACATTTAGCTAGTGCCATCGCTTTTTTTTTTTTTTTTTTTAAAGCTGAGAGACAACATAGAACAATTTTAACAGAGTCCTTGTTTAGTTTTTGGACGATGAACTTTGGTTTCTGAAAATACTTGATCAAACAGTATAATGAAAGTGTTAGGTTTCCTTCCTTCTATTTCTTTTTAAAGACTGTCTGATACTAATGCTTCTATTATAGTAATGAAAAGATTTAATCACTGGTGTCATTAGATGTTGAATTCGACTGTTTTCTTTAGTACTCGGAGGCTGGCCTGTCTTACATTAGCAAAACTGAATGTTACCATTTGTTTTAAAGTTTTTGATTGCCTCAGACTAGTTTTGACTTTTCATCATGTGCTTATAGCTGAGCTTCAGGGGTAATAGGTATCCAAGGACATGGATTTCTGCAGGAGCTAATTTTATCTTGTACATTTTGATTATATATAAAAAGACTTCTTGGTCCTAAAGTCATTATGCTCTTTAGATCCTAGGAATCTTTCAGCAGTACTAACTTATGCGTGTCACGGCCTACTCTGGTAAAAAGCTTGGTTTTGGTATTGGTTCATTTATTTGCACACATGAACAGTGCCTATGGACCTTGTGGTTAAGGCAGCATAGGAAAACATTTGCATCTGACTCTCAGATTGAAAGCTTTAGAACTAGTCATATGAGGAGATCACCTTTCCAGTTTTAAAGCATAACTGTTCAGCATGTTGCAGATTGCTCGGCTCATAGATCCTTCAACTGTCCATAAACATTCTTTAAGTAAAAACTTCAAATTTTGTCATTTATTTTTTTCTTACAATACTAATATTATGGCCTAGATCTGTGCACCCTTTGATCCTACACAGGTAGTGTTTTTTTCCTATGATGTGTGTGTAGTCTCAATTTTTTGTTGTTTTAGGCAGTGCCTCAGCAAGAGACAGTCTGTTTTTAATGCTTCACCAATGGACTTGTGTACAATCTGTGTACTATTGGAGAGACACACTCAATGATAGTTACCAACTTTTAACTTAAAAATATACACACAAAATGGTATATGCCTTATAAACTGCTTGACCTGAGATTTTAAAACCTGGCCATTTGCATTCCCTCCTGAATTGATCTTTTTTTCTCTCTTGTTTGACTAATTGAGATAGTCTGATTACATCTATTTATTCATTCATTTATTTACGTAGGTTTGGCTTCTCATAATTTTCTTTCTTCTTTAAAGTGTGTAGAGTCATTTCAGATCCATTCTTTTATATATTGTCTTCTCTAAACCTTACCTATTGAGAAAACTTCTTTAATGTGTCATTTCAAAAGCTTTCCTAGGTTTTAACCCACTGAATATGACTCTTGACAAGAGATATAATTAGCAGGAAAGGCATCTGTTAAATGTACTAGGTCCATGGAAAAAGGGCACCCACTTAGAATTCATGATCAAGATGAATGTATTAGTGCAGGGAAGGGAGTGAAGGAGAGTTCTGCTGAAAGATTTTGCTCAGGGAATAGAATTTATTCTCATTTTTCACCTCTGACTAAAATTTATGTATTTTAGTTAAATTCAGCTGATTATTCAAGGTATTTCCTTTAATTCTGAATTACCTTCAACTGTCATTGAAATGTAGCATTTCCCTAATTGTATTCAATTTTCTTTTTTTCTGATAAACTGGTGGTCATAAGTGAGAGTCCGCAAAGCTACTGTAATAAAAACAACATGGTACTGGCAAAAAAACACACCTGAGGATCAACGGAACACAGTCGAAGATGCAGAAACAACTCCAAACACTCTCAGCCACCTTATCATTGACAAAGGAGCCAAATACCTTCTCTGGAAGAAAGACAGCCTCATTAATAAATGGTGCTGGGGCCGGGTGTGGTGGCACACACCTTTAATCCCAGCACTTGGGAGGCTGAGGTAGGTGGAGCGTTGTGAGTTTGAGGCTGGCTTGGGCTACAACATGAGCAAGCCTGGCCTGAACTACACAGTGCAACCCTGCCTTGAAAATAATAGGGCCAGGAGTTTGGCTCAGTGGCTTAAGTGCCTGTTTGATCCCCAGTACTGACAAAACAACAACAACAACAACAAAGAAACGGTGCTGGAAAAACTGGCTTTCCATATACTAAAGACTAAAACTAGATCTATGTCTCTCACCATGCACTAAACTAAAATCAAAATGGATCAAAGATCAAATATGAAAACAGAAACACTATATCTGCTGGAAGATAGAATAGGAAAACATAGGTGTTGGCAAAGACTTTATGAACAAAACCCCAATCATATGGGAAATATTACAGATAATCAGCAGCTAAGATCTCATCTTATTAAAAAGCTTTTGCACACCAAGAGAAATCACTAACAGAGTGAAGGGACAACTTATAGAGTGGGGAAAAATTTTTGCTAGCTGTTTCTCAGACAGAGGACTAATATCTAGAATATATAAAGAACTCAAAAAAAAAAAAAATCAGACCCTTCAAATTTAAAGACCAAATCCAAAAATGGGCATCTGAAGAGAATAGATACTTCTCAGATCTAAAAGCACAAGTGGCAAATAAATGTATGAAAGAGTGTTCAACACTATTGGTCATTTGAGAGTTGCAAATTAAAATAATGCTGAGATTCCATCTCAGGAAAGAATGACTATCATCAAGCAATTGACCAGTAACAAATGTTGGCGGGGCTGTGGGGGAAAAGGAACCCTTCTGCATTGTTGGTGGGAATGTAGACTGGTGCAACTACTGTGAAAATCAGTGTGGAGATTCCTCAAAATACTAGGATTAAAGGTCCCATTCGACTCAGCTATTCCTCTTCTAGGTATCTTCCCAGAAGAATTAAAAACATCATACTAGAGTGATACATGTGCACCCATGTTTATAGCTGCACAATTTGTAATAGCTAAATCTTGGAAACTATCTAAATGTCCATCAACTGATGAATGAATAAAGAAGATGTGTTTTTTCTTTATACAGTAGAATACTACTCAGCCATAACAAAAGAGAAACTAGACATGTCTAGGTAAATGAATGCAAATTGAGACCACACTCTTAAGTGGAGTAAGTCAGACACATATGCAATTATGGCATTGTTCCTCTGGTGTGAGAAGCCAAAAGTATAAATAAGGACCAAAATGTGTAATAGATATTGAGAAATGGGAATAAAATGTTCAAATTGGAAAGAGAACTAGAGAGACAGGATGAGGAGAGGAAGAAAGGGGAAAAATGAAAAGCAAACATGGAAACAAAGTTTTTGTAAATAAGGGGAAAACAGATTGAAGGGAGGGGAGTGGAATGGAAAAAGAGAATCAAGTTATATCATGTACAGGTACAAATTCCTTATGATAAGTGTGATCATTAATTATGTATATCTAAAACATACCAATAAAATTAATTAATTAAAAATAATCCAGAGTCTTTTTCATTTCCTGATGGAAACTCCTAATTTCTAGAACTTAAACTGGGTTTAAATTCTTTGGTTTAGATGAACATTTAAAGTCCAAAGATCCCAGTTTTTAAAATATTTCTATTTTAACACATTTGGTAGATTGTAAATGCTAATATACTTATATTTCCTATGCTAACATTTGGCAATATGGATATATTTTCATATATGTATACATTGTGAGATGATTAAATCAATTAGATTAATCAACATAGTGGTCCCCTTAAATATTTATAATTTCTGTTTGACGAGAATAGTTAGCATATACTCTTTTGGCAATTTTCTGGTATATGGTCCTTTATTATTAACTATATTTGCTATACTTCAAAATAGATCAATGAAACTTCCCACCCATCTGACTAAAACATGGTATATTTGTCCAACATCTTCCCAACTCTCATCCCCATAGGGGCTAAAAACTTATCACTCTACCCCCTGGTTTTTTGAATTTGACTATTTTGGATTTTACATTCAAGTGAAGTCAAGCAGTATCTGTCTTTCTGTGCTTGTTTGTTTCACTTAGCCTAACATTCTCTAGGTTCATTCACGTCTCAAATGACAGCATTTCCTTCTTTTTAAGAGCTGAATCATTTTTGATTACATAGTATGTGTCTGTTTATGCCTCACATTTTATTAATCTATTCTTCTGTTGGTGGACAGTTAGGTTGATTCTGCAACTTGGCTAAAATGGACTGTGCTATAATGAACATGGGAATGCACACATCTCTTTGACATTCTGATTTCATTTTATTTTTTAGATATATCCAGTATCAGGATTGCTAGATGAGATGGTGGTTCTGTTACTAATTTTTTAGAAAGTTCATACTGTTTTCCATAATATCTGTACTAATTTATGTTTCTCCCACAGCATACAAGGGCTCTCTTTTCTCCATATTCTCTTTTTGAGGATAATAATTCTACTGTTTACTGTAGTTTTAACTTTCATTTCTCTGATGAATAATAATGTCAAGCATTTTTTCATATGCCTACTGGCCATTTGTATCTCCTTTTGAAAAAAATGTCGGTTAGATTTGCAAATATTTTCTTCTTTTCAATAGGTTGCCTCTTCACTTTGTTGATTGTTCCTTTTGTGATGTGGAAACTTTAAAATTTGATAAAAGTTTATCTGTTTTTGGTTTTGTACTCTGTGGTTGTATACAAAAATTCATTACCAGACCATACTGGGAACGTAAGGGACTTTGCAAACACATGTACAATATATCTCTGTTATTGGTTAGGCAGGAGAGTAAGGCACTTGGTAAAAAAGTTTTTGCATTAATTGGTGGTTATTCTGTACATATTGTAAATTACTAACTGATTTAAGTGAAAATTACAATGCAATAAAATGCCTCCACCACCAAAACTATGTAAAACAAAGTTTTCTACTAGTGTGTCAGAATAATTACTATAAGCATCTGCTACTTTTGTGCTATAGATATATAGAGGTGTTAATTAAAAGAGTACTAGTTCTGTTGGATCCCAAAGAATCACATGAATACTGTTGATGTTTTTATGTATGATGTAGTTGTATATGATTAAAAGAGGTAAGGAGAATGGTAGAGGGAAATAATTGTATGCCTGTTTTTGGAATTTCAGTGATTTATTATGGAGCTTGAATAAAGTTCTTTGAGCTAATAATTTAAACTTGATTAGCTGATAACTTTTTAAGTAACAAATTTAGGGCTAGCTAGCCCTTGTTAGGAACAGTGAAATCATATGCACTTTGTTTGTGGTGTTGTGTATTGAACCACGGCCCTTGTACATGCTAGCAAGCGCTCTATTGCTGAGCTGTACTTTCAGTCCCTTATCTGATAATTTTGAAAAAATTATAGAAAATTTATATTGGATGATATACAAATTCTATGTAACTGAGACATTTTGTAATATCCTTACTTAAAATTTATTTAGAGAAAAATGTACATGGGGGCTATTTAAATAGTATTAAAATCTGTATTTAAATGTTATTAAAAACTAGTTTTAAGCAGTGCATCCTTATAGAAAATGTCTTTCAAGCTTTATGGTTATGAGCCTTTATATTTATTTATTTATTTATTTTGGCACTGGGGGTCTAACTTTCAACCTTGCACCTACCAGGCAGGCGCTTACACCACTGAACTAAACACCGGCCCTATTTTTTTTTTTTTTTTGAGACAGGATCTCACTGTGCACTTCAGGCTGGCCTTGAACTCACTTTGTAGCCCAGGCTGGTCTCGAACTCACAATGATCCTCCTGCCTCAGTCTCCTGAGTGCTGGGATCAAAGGCGTGTGCCACCATGCCCACCTGGTTATGAGCTTTTAATGCTGGAATAGTTGCATATTGAAGACAAAACAAAAACAAAACATTAAGAAATAATAAACTGTTTTGAAGCTAATGCAGTTTATGCTCAAAGTATATATTGAGAAGAGATAAAAATACTCAAGGTAATTACATAAACAAACACCCCAAATACAAAATTGCTAACACTATGCATAGTATGTGTGACACATTTTTAAATATTTGGTATTAATTCACTGACTGGATTCAGTTATATTTATTTATTTATTTATTTATTTATTTATTTTTTGCAGCACCGGGACTCAAACTCACAGCCCCATGCCTGCCAGACAGGTGCTTAAGCCACTGAGCCAAACTCCCAGCCCTAGTTTTTTGAGGCAGGGTCGCACTATGTAGCTTAGGCCGGCCTTGCGCTAGCACTGTAGCCCAAGTCGGCCTCAAACTCACAATGCTCCTCCTACCTCAGCCTCTCGAGTGCTGCGATTAAAGGTGTGCACCACCACGCCTGGCTGGATTCAGTTATTTAATAAACATTTATGTGTACCTACTCTGTGTTTGATATTATCTTAGGCATTGGAAATGTAGTAGAAAAATGAAGCAGAAAAAATGTCTTTATTTTCAAGGAATTTATATTCTAGTGGAAAAAGATGCAATGAAAATTGAGAAGTAAAATACATAGTGTGCTATATGGGAGTAATTTCAAGGGGTTAAGGGAGAAAGAGAATATGCCTGAATGTGAGGGTTCTTTAATTTTAAAAAGGTTAGTCTGAGAAGGCCTCCCTGAGATGGTGACATTGACCAAAGACCGGAAGTGGATGACAAAGACTATGGTAGAAGAAGCCCCAGAAAGAGGCCCCCACGTAGAGGCCTGAGGCAGCTGCTTCCACACTCTCCAGGTGCAGTGCGGAAGTCGTCCCCCACCTCCAGGAGGAGAGTAACAGGAAATGGGGTCCAAAGGTGATGAAGGGCCTCATCATCAGGATGTAGGTCTGGAATTTTATTCCGCCAGTGAAGCGTTTGCAGAGCAGTGATGCAGTCTGACTTGCCTGCCAACAGGATTCCTTTAGCTGCTATGTTGAGAAGAGATTGTGGAGGATAAATGTTAGAAAAGGATTCCTCAGGAAGCTGTTGGCACAGGCCAAGCAAAGACACTGATGTTTGGACTGGGGTAATGCTGGCAGTGGGGTGGGGGTGTGTGTGTGGGGGGGTAGTGAGAAGTCTCTGGGTTCTGGGTGTTTTGGGAATCCAGAGCCAGTTGACCATGGTATCTATCAGAAAGAAATGAGTCTATGATGTGCAGAGGGCATGGGGGAAGACTGGAAGGCATGAGTACAAAAGAGAGACATGGGGAATTCAGCTTGGGACATTTTGAATTTGAGATGCCCATTTGACCTTCAAGTTGAGATGAGTTCTCACCATACCTTCATGAGACAGGTACCAGCATCATTCCAACTGTGCAGACAAAGTAACAGTGGAGAAAAGTTAACTTCCTTCTATTCAACTAGGCAGTAGCCTGAGGCAGGATTCCAGCCTAGGAAGTAACACCAAAGATCTTGCTGTTCAGGAAAGCACTGTAAAGCCAACATCTGAGGTATTTATAAACCGGTGTGGTGACATTGGATCACATAAAATTGTAATATGGAGAAGTCCTACTGCCCATCAGATCTAGAGCCTGGACTAGCTTAGATTAAAATGGCTCTTTAGAAATAGAGGCACCGGAGCAAACAACATGGCCAAGGCCAGGGCAAAGAGTAGCAGCAGCAGGAAGAAAAGCTTGAAAAGGAAAGATGCTGTGGAAGAGCCTCAAGAGGCTGCAGCCTTCAGGAATGGAGCGACAGAAGGCAGGGTCCAAACCCGGATAGCGACTGCCTTCCCAGCTCCCTCCAGGGTTCAGCATTTCAGAAATAAAGAACAAGCAGCTGTGACACTTAATGTTCATGTGGTGGAAACAGCAGCGGTGGAAGGAAAAGTTGGTTGCTAAGAAAAAGCTTAAAAATTTTTTGAGAGAGAAGCTCTTGGTGATAAGTCTCCACCAAAACCTGTACCCAAGACCATTGACAAACGAGTCCATGATGAAACTACAGTAGACCCTTATGATGATGCTACAGATGAATTTGCTCTTTGCTTCAGCAGAGAAACTTCTCCCAAGATTCTCATCACGTCAGACAGACCTCATGGGAGAGCAGTAACACTCGGCCAGCAGCTTTCAACAGTGAAACCCAGCTCACTTGTTTATTATAGAAGACGACTAGCTCTGAAAAAGATTATTCCACAGTGCATCTCAAGAGATTTCACAGATCTAATTGTGATGAATGAAGGTCGTAAAACACCAAATGGACATATTTTGAGTCACTTGCCAAATGGTCCAACTGCTCATTTTAAAATGAGCAGTGTTCATCTTCGAAAAGAAATTAAGGGAAAGGGTAAGGACCTGACAGAGCATACACCCGAAATAATTCTGAATAATTTTATAGCAAAGCTGGGTCATTCAATTGGATGCATGTTTGCTTCTCTCTAACCCCATAATCCTCGATTTATTGGAAGACAGGTTGCCACATTCCACAATCAGCAGGATTACATTTTCTTTAGAGTTCATAGGTATATATTTAAAAGTGAAAAGGAAGTGGGAATTCAAGAACTTGGACCACATTTTACCGTCAAATTAAGATTTCTTCAGACAGGAACCTTTGATTCTAAATATGGAGGGTATGAATGGGTCCATAAGCCCCAGGAAATGGATGCAAGCTGAAAAAAATTCCATTTATAAAGTACTGTGGAAATAAATAGTACTGGATTTTGCTGACTAGGCCTGTCTTGAACTTGGTAAATTCTTTCTGAGTGAATGCCCTTTTCAAAATGGTGTTTAGTGACTTTATGAACTTTCATATCTGAACAAATGTTTGAGCGCCGTGAATTGCTACTCTGTCTGTACCAAATACAATAAAAGTGGTCAGAGTTTAGAAGTTGTTAGATTTCTTAATTTATCTTATTTTAGGGTAATTTTGGAATTAAGACTCAGATTAATTTTTCAATTGCATTTTCAGAGTACATGGGCTGAGAAATACAGAAGGGATGATACCATGTAACCTCTGATGTAGTAAATTCATTTTCGATCTTCCCTCTCTGGCACACATAATTTTAACTAAAATTGAGGTCCGATTTCCTTAAACTTTTCAGAAGGGTAAAAGTTTAAAGCAAAGTGATTTACCAGGACTTGAATCAAAGTTCCACATTTGTGAAGCTAACGTTCCTCTCTTCTTGCTCCTCTTCACTTCATTATGTAGTACTATAATACATTCCATTCAGTCAATAAAACCATTGGCTCTTTAGAGGATCTTTTATGAAAACTTGTTTTGCTCTCTCTGCATCTGCACCTATCTGTCCCTGTATCTTCATTTCGATCACTGTGTCTCCTGATTTCTTCCTTTGCCCTGAAGAGATAGGGTAGCAGATTTATCCATACAGCACAACTCTAAATAGTTTGTGGTAATGCTCTGCTTTGGGTTACACAACATCTGGCATTGTTCGTATTTATGCCGTTTAGTTTCAAGTTTTCGATTGTCTTAGCCTCCAAGCTGTTTCTGCCATTCCTGATTGCTTCCTAAATGTTGGTTGACCCAATGTTCTGATTTCCCAGGGAGCAATAGTGAATAGACATTGTTCGAGGTTAGTGTATCTTTTCCTTTCCATTTTTCTCAAGATGCTTGTAATGAATTTACCACATGGAGTTGTTCAGGTATTCTTTTGCCAATTTCTCTAGCCACACAGTACACAAGTTATCTGGATAACTTGGGTTGTGCTGTGTACCATATGATTAGCAAAACAAATAATTGCCATTAAAATATACAGCTTCTATATTTAGTAGAAGAGCATTACTGTAGACTACTCTATAATTTGTCCAAACAACTGTGGAATTAAAAAAAATCATTTAGTTTTTAAAGAATTACAAATAAATTGGGCTAAGTTTCCTACAAGCTCACAGGAAATGTCTTTATATCTTGGCATGACATCCCTGAAAATATATATTTATAAATGAATGGCTGACATAGCATTAACTGTATAGCAATATATTCACCAAATCAATACAAATGTAGTGCTTAGTCAATAACGCGATTCATTTGTCACTTGGCAGTTGGTCCCCTCAGAATAGGTACATTATAAAAAATATTTTTTTCCTTTCTACATTGTACACTATGCTTTCCCATGATAAATTATTAAAGTCTAAACTAATTATATTTCATACTTAGAAATAATAATATATGGGGCTGGAAGCATTTAGTGAAACACTATAATTTGTTGAGGGAATTCAGTACGATGCTGCACTGAAGCAAAATAAGATAGAGTTAAGAAGGTTGATTAGCTGTTAAAAATGTGGATTATGTAGAAATTAGGTAGCTAAACAAAATTAGGTAGAAAACAAAATGCTTTTTGGATTTTCTGATTGTCTACACTTTAGCTAGCATTTTAATGTGTTGTATGTTATCTCTAGAAAATAGGAATAGCAGCCTCTTCACTGGACTATGGTTTATCAGAGACTTTTTAATTAACACTTGTCTTTTTCTTTTTTGTCCTTGTATAACTGACTCAGAGGAATGTGTCCTGCTGCTGTTCCCTGACAGAACTAGTTGTCTTTGTGTGTGTGTGTGTGCACATTGTTTTTATTTTTATTAGTTCTTAAGCATGTTGCACATAAAGGTTCCCAAATGAATAATCAGTTGTTTTTTCTTTTGTATCATTTGTTGTTCAATTTTCTTATATCACTTATAGTCTGACTGTATGGGCTTCAGTCTTCTGCTACTGACTGGACCAAGCTGAGGACACTAAGTGCATTAGAAAAGTGGTGGGCTCATCTTGCACGGGTTTGGGTTATAAGATGCGGGGAGGAAGGAAGCTTGGTGGGTCACTGAAATTTACTTACACCATGCTTTTGTCTAAGGGCCAGTTGTGTTTCTGCCTTTATTAAACAGTTCGCTTTATCAGCACTGTTGGTATATAGCTGTTATGAGGAATATTTACCATTTTCAGTATTTTATCAAGATTTATCTGTTTTTTAAAACTATGTGTATTTCATGCGACATGGAAGAAGAAAAGGTCCTAAGTTTGGTGACAGGTAGTTTACTAATTCTTAGTTCAGTCAAGTAGGCCAAAACTAGGTGGCATTGTTCAGATCATTTATAAAATGTTATAAACATACGCTTCTGTCTGGGCTTCTGTTTACCTGAAACAACTTTTGAACAGGGAATTCAGAAAATGGTGACGCCCGATTTCTGAACAGGAGAAGCCCAAGGGGAATATATTTTGTGCTCTACTGCAGCAGAGTTTACTTCTGGGTTTGGCATCAGGTATTGACTTTGATGCACTTTGCTATCTCACTTTCTGTCTTTCCAAATACTACCTTATGAAGCTTACTCAGCAGTGACTGAAGCCAGCTGAGACTTTTGCAGAAGTCTTCAGCTTTGCCATATTTGCTGATGCACTGTGTGTCCCAGTGGATGAAGTACGTAATTATTTTTACCGTATCATACCTGGGTGGAGGATGAAAAAAGTTTTTGAACCTTGGTAGGGCCAAATGTTGTGCATAGTTTTCAAAACAACATAAACTTTTAAAAAAAATTTTAAACAGAAGAAAAGTAAGAAATTAAAGTAAAACAATTTCACAACGAGACAATAGGAGAGTAACAATAATAATCAGCGCATTGCATATGCAACATAAACTTTTAAAGGAAGGGGCCATTCGTGGAGCAGGGTTAGAGAAAACAATGGCCGCAGCACCAAACAAACCTAGTCTGGGAACCAGCACCACACACGGGCCTCCTGCAGATTGGGAAAAGCCAGACTCCAGCCTCTTCTGGCACAAGGGCTGGCAGATAAGAAGTACCATCCCCCTCCACCACGTGACCGGCTTATCTGGAGAAACACAGGCTGTGATGATAGCTATTGAGCTGAAATGCAACTGGGTGCCTGTGGTGCTTTGGTATTTCACTAACATTGCAGGTCTAGGGTCAGTGTTCTGATCATAGGTTCAAAGGGTATCACTAAGCAGTGTGTCATCTAGGGGGGATCTCCTTCTGAGGGTTGCAACCACTGTTGATTCTCTATAGTCTTGCTTTGAGGTTCTATGTCATTTCCAATGTTTTGTTGGGTTGGGTTTTATTCTCTTTTGTTTTGTTTGATTATGTTGAATCCCATGGCAGGAGAAGCTATTTCAAGGATAGTAAGATATATTATAGTAGCAATTTTGGATTTACTATTGACTTGTTTTTCAGTCCTTTATCACATTCATTGTTTTGTTTTTATTGTTTCCATTCCATTCTGTTCTGCTTGATTTATACTATGTCCAAAGTTATCTGTAGCTATTTTGATGATTTCAAGGGGCATTATGGTAACTATTTCATAATGTTTTGAAGTCCTGTATCTTTTACACTGGTTTGTTTTGATTGCTTTTATTTTGTTATATACTCTTTAAAAAAATAAAGGAAGACAAAGGCCTTTCTTCTTATTTTACTTGAGTTATACTACATATGAAATAAATTGTTCTTGTGACAATTTGCATGACAGTTTTTGAAGTATCTGAAGTTTGTTTCATAAAATAAATCTACTTCAGCTTGTGTCAGTAGAGCTTATTTGGTGTAGGACTCTTAAGTGAAGTAACTGTCACCTTTAGTAGGCAAGATCCTATTCATCTACAGTAAGCACGTTCATTTTACATTACCATGAGGGGGAATACTCTAAGGAATATTTTCATTTATCCATCTGTTGACATTAAATTGTGTTGAAATAATAAATTTGTGTGGTAAAACAGTCAAATGATATAGAATTTATAATAAAAACTACAATCCCCACAATCTCTATCCCTAGAGGTGACCAACTTTTAGCTGTTATGTTTTGAATCTTCTTGTAGTGATATCTGATCTATCGTCTATCTTATATGATACATATTTCATTATTTCTTGATTTATTACATTTAGACACCATTTACTTCTTGATACATTAGTTTAGGACTGAATTCATCTATATTACTTTTCACCTTCCCTTACCATCAGTGTATTCCTTACATCCTAAATTTGGTACTTCAAAAATATAATTAAATCTTCATTTCTTACTTCATTATCCATGGACAGTACTTCTAAACTTTGTCAGGCAAGTTGGCACATAAGAGATGGTATCATAACTGTGTCATCCACTTCTTTCACCCCAGTATTTTGGACTTCTTCCAAGTCAATATGGCCAGTGACCAAGTGTGTTAGTGTTACACTTACTTCTCTGTTTTTTTCTATAGAAGTTACACTCTTCTTCTCTATGCAGGGTTCTTACATTAGATTCCTTCTTTATGGGTTTAATTTTCTACTACTTAGTGGAGAATGTCCCCAACTTCAAATCCTGAATGAACCATCTGCTGAAGCATTTCTACTTCATCAAGTTCTCCCTCCATTCGCTCCTCCTTTTCCCTGGAAACCTCTGCTTGGAACACTGGACCTCTTGGATCTGTTATTTACTCCCTGCACTATTCCAAAACTGTCATACTGAGATCTGCTTTTACTTTGCATTAAATAGCACCCTACTTCAGAACTATGTTTTCTTTGTCTTTTCACCCTCAAGTTAGCATCCTTGGGAAGGGTATACAGGAGGGAAAAGAAATGAAATTGTATAAAACAGAAAATTTTTATTCTATTCTCATAATTTATTGACCTAATTATTTGGCAACAATAGAATTCTTAATTGAAAATCATTTGTTTTCAGAACTTTGAAGACACTGGCTTACTGTTTTCTAGCACTTAGTATGGCTAATGAAAAATCTAATGTTAGACTAATTTTAATTCATTGTTGATTGCCTTTTAAAAATCTCTGTAAGGTTTCAACTGTACTTACGTATTTCTTTCTTTACATATATTTACTTTTAACTCTAAAATATTCTCTTAATACTTAGTTTTTGAAAATCATTTTCCCTCTGTGTATTCTTTTTTCTTTCTAGAAAGTTTATTGGCAAATATTAAACATTCTGGGTTTATCCTCTATCTTTATCTATTTCTGTTTCTTTGTCCTAATGTTCTATGTCCTGGGAGGTTTCCCTGTTTATTATCCAGTACTTCTCTTGGATTATATCTTTTATCTAAAAACTCTTATTCACTGGTGTTTCTTTTCCATAGTATCTTTTTCCTGTTTGGAGAGCCAGCACTTTGGAAATTCTTTGAGAATTTGATTTTGAGGTTTTCAAAATTTCTTTGAAATTCTCTAGGTTATCAGGGCATCATATGGGGTCACTTTTTCTTGCTGGTTCATAGATATCTTTCTGTAGGCTTTAGTTAAGTGTCTGATGATTTTGATGGGCTGTTTACCCGGAAGAATGAAGCTGACCTAAGGTCTGGCTCTATGAGACAGTTTTCTGTCTGGTATCCTCTATCTTTGGGTCCATGGCTGGGACACTAGCCATTGGTTTGGAAATCACTAGTTACCGGGCCAAAGGGGGCTTTAATCAGCACAGTAACACACTCATTCTTACAATACTAGTATGATTAGAAAGATTACTATGCTAAGTGCCTAGTTCAGGCATTCTTACTTACAGGGACAGGGAGGGCTTGTATAAGTATTGACAATCCTATAAACCAAAGACCTGAGTTGTTTTTTTTAATGTAAAAGCCAGACATGAAATATTTAAGGTTATTGGTCACACATTCTTTTGTTCTTTAGTGATTCTTTAAATATATTAAAAACTACCAAAACAGATGGTGGGCTATGATTTGCCAACCTCTGCAAATCAGACCTCCTGTTAGTCCCTCTGTTTTCACTTTTGATTTGTGAGGCTCAATTTTATTTAGGATTTGGATTCCACAGAGTAGACTGAGGCTTCACTATTCCCCTAATCCCCACTTACTACCCTTCTTGAGCTTCATCTCTTCTCGCATTTTCTGGGCTGTGTTTCTTTGGTTTTTTTAGTCATTAGTCTTCCAAGAAACTGTTAAAAATCGAGGTCCACTTGTGTCAGCTCTCGCTGTTCTTTTTGTTATTATGTGTAGTGGATCCTGTAATGTGTCATCGCATCAGGTCCTGTTGGTAATTGTGTCATCGCATCACTTCCTGTTTTCCAACATCTGTCCCATCTTTTCAATGCCAGCATCCCCAGTCTTAGTCCAAGGATTTGGACTGGCTTAGGGGTTTGCTGTACTTGCCTATGAGGCAGGTTGGTGGAACCAAAGAATGTCTCCTATGAGCTGTCAACCATGGCTAACAAGAATTGATGAATAAATGCTCCAGCTCCTTTGCCCTCCTGTTGGTAAAATCTAGAGGTGCAGATTCTTCATTGGCTTCAAAATTGCCAGTGTAGTTCAAAGTTGCTTAATAGGTTATGTTCCAGGTACCCTGAGGCATCTTGTTTGATAAAAAATCCTTTATTGACAGCCCTCTGTTTTATGTCTCATTCTCCCTCTTCCTGTTCATGCTTCTTAGGATTATGTTTCACATAAATAGCTTGTATTCAAGACTCCTTATCTGAAGGTCTGTTTCTGTGGAACTCAAATGGAGATATACTGAGTTAAATTCTTATTGTAATTTTAATGAAATTTTAGGTAGAAGAACAGATAATTTTTAGTACTTATCTCATTGTGTTAAATGTGAATCCTGTTAATTAGTTGTCTTAGTTACTTTTCTCTCATTGCTGGGACAAAACACCCGACACTCAAAAAGAAGGAAGGAATGGCTTATTTAGCTCACCATTTGTGGAGGTTTCAGCCCATAATCAGCTGGCTCCAAGGCAGGGTGGCATGGCACAGGGGCAACACTTCAAGGAAGCAGCCAGAGCAAAAAGGGGGACAAGCCTCTTCTCCTTCCTATAGTGTACATGGGCCCCAGCCCCACCCCGGGCAGGTGTAACACTCACAAAATGTCTCTGCCCTCCTCTTGCACAGTCTGAGGATATTTACAAAGTAAGGATCCTGGCTCCCTGCTGAGTCTCTTAGTTAAACTTCTGAACTTCTCAAGTTGACACAATGTATCAACCATAACATTAATATTATATTAGGTATTTACTAAGGGCCAGTAATGAATCAGGCATGAATTCTACCTATAAGGAGCTTGGGTTCTACTGAACAGATAATCCACATTATAAAAATTTTAATGTATTGTTAAGAGAGATTGAGCTGTGTGTGTCATGGGGTTTAGCAGATGTGAGAAGTTATCTGCAGACGTGTGACTTCAGAAAGAGGTGGCATTTGAAGTAGGTAGGGGAAAAGTAGATTTGAAAACAGAAGGAACATGGAATTCCTAAAGGAGAACATGGGATGAGCACCATCCTTTAAGTGACACGAAACGGGAAGGATTGCACTTTACAGAAGTCTTCCATCCCTAAGGAAGAAGGACAGACTCATGTAGAACCAGTGTAAGTCCATAGCAAATATATTCACAGAATCGATTAAAATTATAAGGGAGATGTTCATATGAATACTGATGGAGACTGTTGATAAATGATTCATGTAATTGGGAATGTAGATTTGATGTGGGAAACAAATGAGAGCCATTAGATTCTCCTGTGAATGGAAATTAAAAACAACTTTAAAGGGGAAACAGGATGTTGCCTAGGATGTTTTATTCTTGTGAGGAACAGATTGGCAGTGAGGAGAAGGCTATGGCTGGCAGGTGGTGATTTTTTGGTCTGCCTCGTTGTGGTGTGCTATGGGATTAGAAATCAAAGGGCTACTCTCAGAAATATGGTGGGAAAGCTGAACTGCTAAAGGGAGAAAAGCTGGCAGAAGTATGGAGAATGAAAGCAAGAAAAAATGCAAAGGAAGAGATCAAGGTTCTAGGAGTCTTTCAAAGTATAAAAGACACTAAAAATAATCAATAGGGAAAAGGCCCCTATCTGAGCCATTAGAACAGGGGAGGTGCCGCATCCTCTACTTACCTTGTCATTGTGTCTAACCACTTGTAGCGTCCTGAAGAGCTGGTGAGGAATCACATAAACTTACTGAAGGCTGGCTTTTACATTTATTTATTTGTTTACTGGTACTGATTCCCTACTGGGGTTTCAATGGGAACAATTTTTTAAAAAATTGTAATAAATTCTTTATTGATAATGAAGTCTTGAGTTTAAGTGAGTGACTCCTAGAGCCTTCAAATTGTACACTCGCCTTTCTACTTAAACTGAATTACTCTTCTAGTCATAACAGTTATTTTTCTCATTTCCACAAGAAGGTTTCTTGTATAAAGAGAAAGCACAAAACAGAACCTGCTGCTTTCTGATAATGTCAATTTCTTAGGCAGCAATCCAAAAATTAGCATTATTAGTAGGGCAGGACACCCTGGGTCTAGCTACATATGCTTAACTATAGGGTGAGAAGACTGCTCATTACTAAATCCATAGTGCAGGGGTAAGTGCACATTAATAAGTTAAGAGCTACCATGTCAGAGGAACTGCTGTTCCAATAATAAGTATACCATGTTCTATTTTTCTTCTCACTTGGATATCTGTAGAAAAAAAATTAATTTGGAAAACAACAATCTTGGAGAAGTGAGAAAGATTAAATCATCTTATTATGGGCCTTTAGTTCCCTTCTCAACCTCATTAATAGTATTTGGAATTATTTTAGCATATTAGTTCCTATTTTGGACCTCCAATCTGAAGCATTTGTTTCACTTCACACATCCTCCTTTCAAGGTCACCTCCCATGGTCCTTTCTGTCAGCACCTGATGCAAGTGTATCTCACTGCTTGTTGTCTACGTTTTTTTTACCTATTGGTAATTTACCCTACAATTCTCTTTCTTTTTGTTAACCAACACAGAACTGAGCTACTTTACAGGAGTTCTGCTGCTTTCTTACCATCTTGTAAGTTGCAATTACACAAAAGTTCCTAGATGTTTGATATCACTTTTCTTCTTCTAATTTCAATTGTTCTTTTAAAAATTTGTTATAGCTCAGAGTTTACAGTAATATAATTAGGTCATTGCTGCATGGCCACTGTCAGATGTTTCTGCCCAGTAAATAGTGCCAAAGGTTCTAATGGCAAGGCAGGAGGTACCTTTTTTTTTCCTCAGGGACTTCTGAGGTGGTTATATATAGGGTGCAGCTATATTTACGAAGGTAGTGTCTTTTTTTGTACTAGATTTAGCTTTGGAAAAAAATTAAGAAATTATCACTGAGGAAACCGGGATACCAGAGTAGCTGCCAAAGAAGACTGAATCTATCTGAACTTGCCCACTTGTGAAATCATGTAATTATTAGGCTACAGACCCTGAAGCATCATGCTGATTGAGTGCTCACACTTTCAGTCAATCAGTACTCTTATTCAGTTCTGGACTATGAAAATATCAGATGGAACTGGAAGCAACACAACTCTGTAGCTAATGGGAGGGCTCTGGGATCAGACAATGAAATCCTAAAGTTTCATCTACGCTTCTGATCAGTTAATTAGTTTCTTCTTGCCTCCATCTTTTCAATGATAATAGAAGAATATTAGCAATGCCTATATGACAGATTTGAAGGGTTTGTAAATCTTTTTTTTTTTTTTTTGCGGCACCGGGGATCGAACTCACAACTTCGCACCTGCCAGGGCAGGTGCTTAAGCCGCTGAGCCAAACTCCCGGCCCTAGTTTTTTAAGGCAGGGTCGCACTATGCAGCTTAGGCCGGCCTTGCGCTCGCGTTGTAGCCCAAGCCGGCCTCGAACTCGCAATGCTCCTCCTACCTCAGCCTCCCGAGTGCTGGGATTAAAGGCGTGCGCCACCACGCCCGGCTGGGTTTGGAAATCTTGAATAAATGTAAGCTATTATTACTTTCAGAGCCTGTAAAGGTTATTTGTTTAAGTTAGTGCTGAAAATTTTATACTGGCTGTAGTCAAGGACAAGCCAGTATAAATTTTGGAATTTCTGTCCAAATTTTTGAATTAGGTGTTTTTCTTTTTTGCTGCACTCTGCATTGTATTACACCAATTTGGTAACATAATTTACATAACATTAACATGCATATACATGTTTGAGTCTTAAGAGTCTAGATGTATTTTCACAAAGATTTTAATGAAAGATTATTAGAGATGATAATAATATTTACATTTAGCAGCATGATTTATTTTCATGCTGATACTGGGGCTTTGGGCCAGTGTTATTTTGCATGACTGCTTAAAATTACTGTAAGAAAAATAATGCATTCTGCTTTAACTGCAGCTGGAGTTGACCTTTTGTTCATAGACTTAAGACTTTTGAAAAATAAAGGCTTTTAAAGTAGAATTGATATTTAGTTCTGTGGAAGTGACTTTTGAATCTCATAGAACTCTGGTTGTTACAAGCAGGATAGAGGTGACCACCACGTGTATATTTTTATCCTAATCTAAGTCTAATGCTAGCATGGCTCTAGTCCCCTTTTAATTTTGTATCAGTTGGTGCTCCAGCCATCAGGCACTGAGTCTCTGTAACCTCTGGTGTGGTAGTGTTTAGTTTTCTCCCAGTTCTCACAGGTCCCACACACTGATTTCAGAACTGCCTCATTACTGTGTGAGGTTGCTGGTTCATTGTAATGAACGGATAACTGGACGTGGAATGTCTGCTATTTAAAGACAGTGATGTTTTTCTTTCTTTTCTTCTTCTTCTTCTTCTTTTTTTTTTTACATTTGAATAATGCATCAGTGTGAAAAATAGCACCTTCTATATTAATAAGGTTTGGATGCCAAATTAAATTCAGAAGTTTGTGACTCAAATGCTACTTTACTATCTATAAAGCTCTATCCATACTAGGTAGGAAACGACTTCATATTTATTCAATAGGTTTTCAGTGCCAGACATTTTGCATACATTTTTGTTTAATTTTCATGATAGCTCCTGAGGTAGGAATGACTCTCATTTCATAGAGGAGGAAACAGAGTCAAAAAGGTAAAGTGATTGGTAACTCTAAGAAGTGACATTCCAGGAGGCTGAGGTAGGAGGACCACAAATTTGAGCCCAGCCCAGACAGTTATGCAATTTAGTGACTTAGCAAGACTCTATCTCATAGTAAAAATTAAAAAAAAGGGCTGCAGCTCAGTGTGAAGGGCCCAAGTGCAAGTCCTACTACTGCAATCAAAACAAAACAAACAACAATGACACATTCATGTGACACAGAGCTGGACCTTGAACCAGTCTTTGGTACCAAAGTCTGTACCCTTTCCCCTCTGCTGGCTGGAGAGAGAGCTAAAGAAATCCATGCAGTGAAAATCAGAACGGCTGTGGCCATCTGGAAAGAGAGTCCTGCCAAATTCTGATGCGAAACGTGACTGGCCTATTGTGGCAAACAATAACATCGTGTTGGACCCCTTTACAGACCAGCCCCACCTATTAAACATTCTGATAATAGGAGCATTTTCTCAGTTTTATTCCCATACAAGATGGTATAGCATTGGCCATAATTACTGCTGTCATTGTAACTTGGTACATTAATGGCAATTTCGTGAGGAAAGGTAAATTTTCCTGTTTAGTAAAAGCTTGATTGTTCTCTCTAGACTTCCCTTAATCTCCTGCTGAGATCTTGTTAAACACTTTGAGGATGAACTGATCAGTGTTTTGCATCCTTTCAGTATAATGTAATGTGAGAATATTCAGATGGAAGTGGATGGGAAGACTCCCTCACTAGTTACGGTGTGAAAAAAACGGACTGATGCTGATGGGTATAATTGAGGGGACTTTAGATAAACTTTTATAATGGGCAACAATTTATAGATATTTTCTAATCGCTTATTCTGCCATTCTCAAAATAAAGGACTGGAGTCACTTGCGTCTGCTGAAATTCCTTTGGGGGGGTCCTAAGACAGGGAAATAATTCATTTGCACAATTCTTACAGTCAAATTGATAAACTCTTGATAGTCCCTTCTCATGCTTGAAAGTCAAATTTGTTCTTCCCTCGCCCTGGTGAATCATTTTAGCATAAAGTTAGAACGCTTAATTTGAAATTCTCCCAAAAGAAGAAACGGTTCCAATTTTCCTGTAACCTTTTTCTTTGGGTTTAATATTAGTAGATAGCAGTTCTTTTTATATTGTTCATGAGTCAAGATAGTCTATTTGAAAATGATCAGCATATTACAACTTGTATCGAGGAGGAATGTGTATTTGTAGTGTTCTAACAGGGGTATAGCTCAGTGGCAAAGCACCTGCCTGGCAAGCACAAGGTCCTAAGTTTGATCCTTAGTACCAAAAAAATATATTTGTAGTGTTCTGATGTATTAGGTGAAAATATGCTTTGGTGTCTGGAATCTTCACCATATAAATATATACACAAATAGGGCCTCAACTTCGTCTCCTCCTCCCCCTCCTCCTCCACCCCTATTCTTATATGCTATGGGGTACAGATTTTAAATTTCAGGATGTAATTCATAATTTTACCTTTCTCCTTTATCATTTATGTAACTCCCAACCAAAAACATTTTTTTTTACAGCACTGAGGATTAAATCCAGAGCCTTCACACTGAGCTAAGTCTCCAGTCCTTTTTAAAAAGTTAATTAATTAATTTCATTTTTGTGAAAAGACCTTGATAAGTTGCCCAGGCTGGGCTTGGTCCTGACTAGTCTCCAGTCTCAGCCTCCCAGAGTGCTAGAATTACAGTCATGTGCCACCATGCCCAGCTTTGATCAAACTTTTCAAAAAGCAAATTAAAAGATTTAGAACTGAGGTGGAAACCATAAGGTTTTTTTTTTTTTAAATGATTTACAGGCACCTATATAACAATCTAAACAATCAAATGCCTCAATGGTTCAGTATATAGTGAAATGGGACAATTATGTTAGTTGCTGTTATGTGACTTAGGATGATGAGATATTATAAAAATTCCTCTTTTGATACCAAGACCATGGCCCTGGCTTACCTGATAGAGACCTTCAGCTTTGGGTTTTTAGATCAGTATATAAACCTATGCTTGCAATAATTTGGTGATTTATGTATTTTATTTTAAATCATTCTGAACTAATTTTGTTGACTACCTCTTAAATTATTTTGTAAAAATAATTTTTCTAAATATTGTAAGAGGTAGCATCTGAATGGGAAGACTAGAAAATTTTATTTAAGATTTTTGTATTCCAGAATATGTAGAGTAAATAAAACACATCTTTTAGAGATTGATTTTGGAATAGGGCTCCTTCTTGTGTTGGTTACTTTTACTTTTTCTTACTTGGTGTTGGGGAGTGAACTCAGGGCTTTGTGCTTGTGAAGCATTGCTATGACACAAAACTACATCCCAGGGCCATTTACTTATTTAAAAAGTACTCATGTACACTTCTCTTGCCATTTACTTCCTGTACGCTTCTTCAGGGTTAGGGAGTTGGTAAGGCAGTAGATCCTGAAATGTTGATCTCAGCAACAGCTGACTTAGTTTAACATTTCTCACAAAAACAATCTTTGACATTTCACTGTGAATTTCTTACTTGTGTCCCCAAATCTTTTATTTTCCTGTCAAAGGAAGGATTCTTTTCTTTGGGTATTTTTTTATGAAGTCTCTTGTATAAAACTATACTCTAATGAATTAAAATAGATGTAGTCTATATTTAAAATTCTGCAGAATCTAGTGATTGTCTATTAAAGAGAAAAAATAACAAATAACAATTTCCACCTAGGCATTGTAGTATTTACTTGTAATCTCAGCACTCTGCTAGGCTGAGGCAGGAGAACTGCAAGTCTGAGTCTAGCTTGGGCAGTTTAGCAACTTAGTGAGACCTATCTCAGAGTAAAAAATAAAAAAGGACTGGGGTTGTAGCTATGTTCAATCCCCAATCCCACAGAAACCTTTTTCTACAGTGGAAAGGAAACTAAAGTGAACTATACCAAACACAGAAAAGAATTTGACATGTAATATACAAGTATATTTGTAAACCCTCCAGGATGTTTCCGCTAATGCTTCCTTGAGCTGTTTCCCATCTTGAGGATTACTGTGGTATTGTGATAGCTAAAACAAAGTGTCAAAGCAGAAAATCACAGACCACTAAGAAACTCCGGGCATCACTCATTTGAGAAACAGATCAAAAGGATACAGAGCTTGAGTTGGCAGAAGGAAAAGGTGAAGCAAGATTTCAAAAGAATCTGAAAGATCAAAATTACAGCACTGCCTTAGCAATCACTTTAACAGTCTGCAGTAAATGATGTTTTGGATTTATTTCTAAAAAGAAAATGAAAGGAATTTAAGAGTCAAAAACATTTTCCAAGAGAAGTACTGATGAGAATGGAAAAGGGAGAAAGATAATAGGAGTAATAAAAAATGTGAAAAATATTAGTTTTGCTTATATGACTGTCTTCAAGGGGGTTTTTATTAAAATATTATTGAGGTCTAAAACTGTGTTTGTTTTGATGAAAAGTATCAATGTGTGGTACTTGATAATAATACCTGCAACTCTAAATAAAAATTCTCACTTCACTTATTCTGCTACAAATCAGATTATAGCTATCACTTCATGGTAAATTATAACAATAATAAGCAATAAATTTTAAATAGCCAGAGTATTACAGTAAATGATAACCTCACATATTATTCACTGTGTTTAAAATGTTAGGTCTTATGCAGTGTAGACATGGAGTCTCGAGAAACTGGAGGGATTTTGTAATAGAATCTTCAAGCATTTGATTTTTATTTATTTATTTATTTATTTTTTGCGGCACCGGGGATCGAACTCACAACCTCGCGCCTGCTGGACAGGCACTTAAGCCGCTGAACCAAACTCCCAGCCCTAGTTTTTTGAGGCAGGGTAGCACTGTGTAGCTCAGGCCAGCCTTGCGCTCACGCTGTAGCCCAAGCTGGCCTCGAACTCACAACGCTCCTCCTACCTCAGCCTCCCTGAGTGCTGAGTTTAAAGGCATGCGCCACCATGCCTGGCTTTGATTTTTATTTTTAAAATTTTATTCAGTCAGTGACTGTAGAATTCTCCTAATATTTTCTAAATGTTAAACTCATTAATATTAATTTATCACCTACAATATTGAAGTATTGAGGACCTACAGTACTGAATGTTTTAGGTGCTGGAGACAAAGTAGTGAAAATTATCAAAATCCTTGTCTTCATGGGATCAATATTTCCCTGAAAGTAGACAATAAAATTTTTTTTTAAAAAAGACAAATGTACGTAAAATATACCAGGTAGCTTTAAATACAGTTGAAAAAACTAAGCAAGGTCAGAGTTATTTGCACAAACAGCTAACTTAGCATTGCTTCATTATATTAAAATTATTTATATTCTTGCCTTTTGTCAAGAAATTTACACATGATAAACTCTGAAAGTATAGAAGAAATTCTGTAATTACACATAATTGATTTCCCCACTTTTCACATGTTACAAAGAACAGATGATGATTCCGTACACTCGGATCATGCAGACAAAAGATTTCAAATAAAAGTGACCCATGTAAACAGAGACTGACACCTGTGCTAGCGGAGACCACAGCTGAACAGCCAGCGAAGTGCTGAGCTCACCTGCGGGCAGCTGAGTGGGAGCTTTGGAGAGATGTAGTTTTAATCAGAGATAATTTTCACTGTGTTAGAATTTATATATCCGGTGTAGATAAACGGGGTTGAATATATAATTTTTCATCAATATAATTTATGTTTTGTTCACTGAAAACACACATCTGAAGTGCAACTAAATTAGAAACCCGAGTAAGATATCAGGCCATTTGTGATTAATACTTTGCTCAGGGACAGCCTGTTCTACATGAGTAGACACACGAGCTGCTTCCATCTCTTGAGGTGGTTGCTGAGTGTCAGACACAGAAAGGTGGATGAACAAAGTCACAGTGGACCAAAGTTTGTTGGGACAAGTAGAAATCAATAACAAATCTGTTTATTTTTGAAAAAAAAAAACCACTTTAAGATGTAGCTAATATCCTATAACATTTACTCTTTTTTTTTTTTTTTCCTGTTTTGGTACTGGTGATTGAATTCAATCCTCTTGCATGCTAGGCAAGTGCCCATTCACCTATTTAAAATGCCTAACCTAAATTTGAGGATGTTCACAGCATTGTGCAAACATCATGACAGTCTAATTTTGGAACATTTGTCTCCTCTAAAAGAAAGCCAGACTCATTATCAGTCATTGTCTAACCCTCCTCCTCCCATCTCGCATCTTAGGCAACTACACTCTATTTTCCATCTCTACGGTTGTGTCTATTTTGGACACTTCATCCATACTTTTCATACCTAAATAATCTGCCATATAGAAGTAGGCCACCGCATTTTGTCTGTCTTTGTGTCAGTCAGTGCACTTTGAGTTGCTTCCTTATTTTGGCTCTAGTGAGAACATTGATACAAGCTTTTTGGTGAACATATATTTACATTGTAGGAGGGGTATACATGTAGGAGCAGATTTTTTTTTTGTCTTTTTGAGACAGGATTTTGCTGTGCAGTTCAGGATGGCCTTGAGCTCACTTTGTAGCCCAGACTCGTCTCCAACTTGCAATCATCCTCCTGCCTCAGCCTCCTGAGTGCTGGGATCACAGGAGTGCGCCACCATGCCCAGCTCCTAGGAGCAGAATTTATGGGTCATATGGTAACTCTACATTTGCTGTTTTGAGAAATTGTCAAATTGTTTTCCTTAATGGTGAGATCATGTGCATTCTCATCAGCCATGTATGAAGGATCCGATTTCTCTGCATCCTCACCAGGACTCACTGCTGTGTGTTCATTTGATTATAGCCATCTCAGTGGTGTGAAATTATGTCTCATTGTGATTTTGATTAGCATTTCTCTCTCTAGTGATCCATGCAATAGCATCATTGCATGTGTTATTCAGCGTGTGTATCTTCTTGGAGAAATATCTCTCCATACCCTTAGGTCGTGATTTATTGGGCTTTTTATCTTTTCAAGTTATACACCCCTTCATATAGTCCGGATAAGGGTCTTTTATTAGATACATAATTTGTGGATTGCATTGGTGCATTATTTGCTGCACACAAACTTAAAAATTTTGGTGAAATCCAATTCATTTAGTTCTCCTTTGTTTTCTGTGCTTTCAGAGTCACGTGCTAAATATTTGAGAGTGTGCTTAGTAAGCCCCTATTTGTGCTAGGTATGATGCAAAATGGTAAGGATGGAGTGAGTGCAGGAACTAGGAACTTTTCGGAATTCGTTTAATAAATTACCATGATAACTTGATTATATTTGAGAGGATGTTTTTTCACAAGGGGCCAGATGTCCTTGAAATCTCAGTGGTTTGAGATGAATTGATCCACTGAGTTACTAGAATTACAGATGGGAATACAATGAGGCAGTGCTATTTTTAGGAGGACAAGAAAACTTACCTTTCCTTCCAGTTGCTTTGTCTTAGTTGGTTTGGGCTTCTACAACAAAATACCTGGCTAGGTGGCTTAAACACAGTCATTTATTTTATTTTTTATTTTTTATTTTGTTGTTGGTACTGGGGATTGAACTCAAAACTTCGCGCCTGACAGGCAGGCGACTAAGCCACTGAGCCAAACTCCCGGCCCCAGTCATTTATTTTTAATAGTCCCAGACAGTAGAAAGTCCAAGATCAAGGTTGCTGGAGCTTTAGTGTCAGTGAGAACTTTCTTTTTTCCCCACAAAATGGTACTTTGTTGCTACATCTTCACTTGGCCAAAGAGCAGAAGCACACAAGAGTGAAAGGGAAGAAGAGTGTGTGAAGCTTTTATTTTTTAAAACAGGGTCACTAAGCTCGTTTGTGAGGATGGGGCTTTTGTGACCTATCACCCGCTAGAGACACCACTTGCTAATATTATCGCATAGCTGATTAAATCTCCATTTAGAGGGACACAAATATTCCAACCAGAGGATGCCTTTTGAAATCTTAGGTTCTTTCTCTCTTTTCTTTCTTTCTTTCTTTCTTTCTTTCTTTCTTTCTTTCTTTCTTTCTTGCTTGCTTGCTTGCTTGCTTGCTTGCTTGCTTGCTTTTCCTTCCTTCCTTCCTTCCTTCCTTCCTTCCTTCCTTCCTTCCTTCTTTCCTTCCTTTCTTAATTTCAAATGAGAACTTCCCTGGAAAGGTGTAGGGTGAAGTTTAGCAGTGTTCCCTGCTATGCCATTGGATCATTTATGCCCCACACACTTTCTGTAACTGTATCACTTAATTTTCATAAGGTCTCATGACTAACTCCTTTTCCTTCTCAATGTGTAGATTGAGTCCTCTCCTAGTTCCCTTCTGTTTTGGAAGCCTGTTTTTTCCCAAAAGGATGTTTTCCAAAGGAGCTTTTTGGGATGAATGGTTCTTATTCTTTCATGCACCTTATATGATAAATCTCAAAAGATCTCATTTGAGTTGAATATGTCTGGAAGTCAACTCCTATCCATTCTCTTCATAATAATTTATTGAAATTTTGTTACTCTCTTATGTTCATCAAGGTTTTAATATCTTGCTCACAATTTCTCCCTCGAAGTCAAGATTTAGGATTATTGTAAGTATTCTTATGTTACTGAACACTCACTACTTTCTACATTCATTTCTATTGAATCAAATTCAAACTTTCAATATACTACCCAGCACTCCCAACCTAATTGTTCAGTATTATCACACCAGTGCTTTGTGCTAGCTGACTATGACAGCCAGAACCATCCTTTCTGTGACCTAGCCAACTCCCACAACCTGTCTGCATTCCAGCTCGGAGCTTTTGCTTGTTATAATCTCTAGCATTAGGTTGTTCTGTTATTTATACTCTCTCCATCATTTAATACTCTATTCCAGCTCTGCTTTCTTTTCTCTGATTGTTCATCATGATTTCTTGTTACACTTGTCTGAACCAGAAAAATAATACTTACTAGGATTATTTGAACCAGCAGTACTTATTAAGAATCTTTTATCAGAACTATAGTTGTGCAGTCTGATTTAGCACATTAGTAACGTATACTGTTACTTTCTCATGGTCTCATGTTTGTAAGATTTCTTTCCTCAGGAGTTAACAGGCTTCTTGTGAGCAAGTGGATATTTACACATTGACATAGTGCTTGCAACAAGGAACCTAGCCAGTGAAGAGCGCTGATGACTCTTTGAGACTTTGGAGATCTTATTTGGGTCTCTATCAGTGATATTATGTATTTTATATAATAACAATGAAAGTCATTTTGTCTTTTGTTGATGTTAGGGTAAAACATGTGACCAACATCACTCTACACTTTCTTTGAGAGAGTTGGTTTTATATGAATGTGCTTTTTGTGGACAGTTTCATGATAGTGATTCAATATCAAGATCTCAGGTTTTGCATCAAAATACTACAGAATTGATGATAATGAAAGAATTATGAATAGTTCTTGTTCTTTGGCTCCATATGAAAGTTTGGGGATTCTCTGAATATGATCTTTAGTTTTTTTCTCCCTTTTAATGAGCAGGTAACCAACAATAACCATCTATGTTCACATGGAATGTTTCCTTTTCTGTGTAGGGACTGCAACATCCACACTGTGTCCTTGCTGTGTCAGTAGATGACAAAGGGC